>WYDF02091832.1:0-10865 GCA_009867245.2 Adranes taylori | reverse complement strand
ATTTGGGTGGTACGGTTTTTATAATAATAAAATATTCAGTTTTAAATAGAAAGGAACTTACTTGCTATCAGTCGAAAGCACAAAATAGTACACAAATGAAATTAGTCAAATACAGCGTAAGTTATACAGCAGAACAAATATAACATGGCGAGCGGTGGGGATGCGTTGTACAGTACAGTTATAAGATCTGTTAGTATAGGCGTATTTTAGTTTTAGCACTTTGTGCGATATTATTCACGACTAGTGAATAATATCGACTAGTCGTTTTAATGTTAAACAATTTTTTTTTATTGGGCCACTGTCTTTAAATGAACCATTTAAAACCGTAGCGTGGGTTAGTCTCCCGCGGGTCATATGTTTGCCATCACTGATCTAGACTATCCAAAATTTAATCGATTACGTAATGATAAATGCCCTATTTCTTTAACTGTCGACAAAACATATATCCTACAGCGAATATTGATGGCTCAGATCATAATCCTGTGGTTCTAAATGTCAAGGTGAAACTGAAAAAAGCATTTAAATCGGCACACCAAAATCGCATAAGGATCAGATTAATTTTGATAAATGTATGAATGATAGATTTCAACACTCTGGAGTGGAATACGGGAATGAAATCCGTTTACTGTTTTTCTTATCTGATTTAAACTCACGCTTTTTGCTTTGATACATATTCATGCCAGCTTTTTTGCTATCTTCGTAATACTATTCATTATTATATGTTTCAATATTTTTTTGTCTAAACAACTCCTTATATTACTCCACATTTTATGTGGTCTGTACTTACACTCATTCAGTTTATTTTCAAAGATCTCTTCATTTCTTTTCTACGTGTATATATCTACGCATTTATTTTTACACGAATTTAAATTCTCTAAATTCTCATTCTTTAAATTCTCGCTAACTCTAGTTAATTTTTTTAATTTTGTAATATGGCAACACTGTAGTGATCTGGTGTTTGACGCATGCGCATTTGTAAATTTTGCATTTGTTGCAAGGGAAATTTAATGTAGTGAGCAGTTGGAGTACAATTTAATTTTACAGTAACGATAATCGGAAAGAAAATATAGATCTCAATCGAGAGCATTTTCGGGCAATGATTCTGTTTTATTTTCGATTGCAGAATATCGAAAAGAGTGTTTGACTGATCTAAAAACTGTTTTTGGCGACGAGGCACCATCACGAACAATTGTGCTTCGGTGGTAGCAAGAATTTAAATTTGGTCGGAGCAGTCTTAGTGATGAATTTCGTGAAGGTCAACCTACAGTCATGTTTAGGCATTGATATTAAACAAATAAATCAAATTTATCATGATCACTTAGGTGTAAGAAAAATATGTTCTTGATGAATACGGCATAATTTAACTCTAGGTCAAAAAGAGGCTCGAGTCAAATGATGCAAAGAAACACTCATACGATTCAACTCAGGTACGTTAAATTTGATATACGGCATCGTTCGTGGTGATGAAAGTTGGATATATTTTTATTAACCTGAAACAAAACAGCAATCCACTGTTTGAGTGTTTCCAGATGAAGCGAACCCAACAAAAGTTACTCGAAGTTGGACCGTTTCGAAGAAAATGATTGCTTGTTTTGTATCTGATACTAAGCATGTCGCTATTATCCCTTTAGAAAATCGTAGAACAGAGAATGCTGAGTGGTACACAAGTATTTGCTTACCAGAAGTTTTCTCTGAAATGAGAAAATCCAATGAATCAACATTCTGCACCAGGACAATGTAAGCTCCATATAGCTCTGATCTGAACAAAAATTATCTATCATTTAAAGGAAAAACTACTACCATTTTTGGTAAAAACGCTGGTAAAAAGTGTCTGTTTTTAAGAGGAAACTTATGTATTGGTTGGAGTGCGTGGAAAAGAAAGATATCGATTGTATCCCTCTTACAAAAAGCTTCCTGAATGAAAATAATATCAAGCTTCAAGAAAAATACAGAAAAACATTCAATTGCATCTCGAAGCTTTAAAAGATTCGTTTGAAAATGATTTTCCGACAATTCAAGAGAAAGTGCTTGATGACTTTTGTGGGTACAGAATGTATTCAGCGTGAACAGAAAACCACCCAGCTTCAATTCAGCGGAATACGAGGCCCTGTAAGGAAGTAACTTATAGAATAAAAGAGAAATGAAAATAATTCGGGACAGCATCTATAAAAAAACGTTCCGTGTAAAGAAAAGTTTGTCCGTATGTATTATTGTGTGTAAGAAATAAATAAATATTAATGGGATCTTTTCCTATCCTATTTTTAATAATACAGATGTCATCAACACATGTTAAGATAAGTGACGTAATTGACGAAAGTAATTAGTGCAATGAACAAATAAGTAAACATTATTAAATATATTTTTCCGTTGTATTTAAATTAAAAGAGTATTTAAAAACGCATTTTATAATGATCACGTATCAATTATTTTGTAAACAAATATTGCGCGCTATGAATGAGTTAAGTAGGGATTTTTGGTGCATAAATCCTAGAGCATATGTGTGTGACTGATAGTTAGTACCGATCGTACGTAAAGCGAAATGTTACGAATAATGCATCAAAGCAAAGAGGAACTGACTGTAGTACACACAGATATATTGTATATTATATCTTATAACTTCTGATCCCCGGGTATTAAGTATTGTTAATAATATTATAATTTATTTGTGTTTTAACTCTCACGAATACACTCTTTTCTATGCATACCCGTAGCGGGTCATAACGTGATGTGTGACGACTTTCACACGTTCGATGGTAAGCAGCTAGAGATACACATGGCTCTTGGCCTATAAATAGGCGCGCTTTACGCCTTTAAAGCAAGTTCCTGTCTTCGAGCGTCGAGAGCAGATCTGTCAGACCAACTGAGTTAATAGCGACCGGCGACAATAGTCTACCAGTATACGTTTTGGTAAGCAACATTATATAGCTTACATCGTAATAATTATATTGCATATGTTTTGATTAGGTTTCTCCGTTGTGCCGTTTGATAGACCGTATGCATGTATTTATGAATAGTTTCTTCCTACCCTTTTTCCTACCACCTACTTCCGAATAGACTAGAGTATACGCTTTTGACTGTGCGTCGCGAGGTTACTCGTAATTACTCGACAACAGTAACAGCAACGCAATCTATTGTGTTACGTATCAATAGGGGTGGATACTTCTAACTGGTTTGCGCGGAGTTGAAGGTAGATGCGTTGACAACAGAAACAGCAGCGCAATCAGCTATAGCGTCTATAGTATTCCGTTTACCATACCGGAGTGTACCCTATTAACATAAGCTAGTGGTAGTTGCTTAAGTAACAGCAGTGCTTCCCACTGTTACGAATCTACCGTCCACCGCACCGGACACAAGGTATATACTTCTAATAAACGTGCCGTCGGGTTGGTGGCGTTCACTCAACAAGGGTAACAGCTGCGCAGCGAGCTGTGTCACCTATCTGTAGAGTGGATGCTTCGAACTAATATACACGAGGTTAGAGGTAGTCACTAGACAATAGTAACAGCAGCGCAACCAGCTGTGTTACACGTCGTATTAAAATACTAAGATATCTGTCGTTATCTGCTTTCCGTATTATTAGTTTGTTACTGCATTTAAATTTTGCTTTATCAGCACCACACAATGCATTTCATTTATATTAATATTTGATTGAAAATCTATATACTTTCTTTCTCTAATTGTGTATTTGGTGTAGAAGAACAATACACGGTTTTGTTAAAAATTTAATGCTGTTTCACTTATTAGCATTAAGTTCAGTTACATATACTCTACATCAAGATCGAGAACCTCAGGACAACTCAGATGACTCGTAGCTACCTAAGCCCTTAGTAGTAACTGGGGACCGACGAACAATAACATCAGTTCGAAGTGCGGACTCGCTTTAAACAGACCTCGCGCCCGAGGTAAATTCCTGAAGACCGAAATATTCTAATATCTAGTTGCGCCATTATTGTGACAGATAGTAAGGCTCCCCATTAGCAGAGTCGCGAGTGGGAGTTCGTTAGCATATATATCTATCAGAGATAGTAGTACGTCGTCCAAAGACCTTATAGATTTGATATCTCACAGCGAACTAAAAATTTCGTTTCAAGGCCAAAGCCTATCGGAGTTTTAGTTGAATTTACAAGATGAATTCAAAATCCTGTCCGAGAAAGCAAAATTAGCATCGCTATCTTTCTCAGCTGCATATATTTGTGAAGCGGGATTCTGCGCATATGCAGCTAGCAAAGCAAAATACAGAAACTGTTTAAATGCAAAATCAAAATTCGCCAGCAATTTTCATTGATTGCCCCTAATATATGAAAACTGTGTACAAAAATACAAACACAGATGTCTCATTAAACAAACATTATTTTATGTTGTCATGTTATTTTTTCAACCTCCTTCTTCCGTAACATTACTTCTGCTCACTATTTATTTGTAAAACATAGGTAGGTAGGTATATGAGGCTCCGCCACAGAAATTGATTCTAAAAAGGGCTCCGCATGTCATAAAGGTTGGGAAACGCTAATATATAGAAATCATTTAATTCAACTTACCAGCAACAACTTTCTGATTATTAATACATCTTTGATATCCATAAATTTTAGACTATAATATATATAAGATTGTTGTATTTCATGTAATTGCTATAAAGGAAGAAAAGCTAATTATAACAAAAATTGGTGAGTTATTATTTGGAATGAGGACCAACTAAAACAATTCAGTTATTTGCTAACGTTTCATCACAAATTAATACCTTCCTCAACCTTTATAAATTTGTAGCAAAAAGTTATTGCCCGGGCAATAAGTTTCCATTAGTTACCGTAATTCTGGAAATCATTTAGGCAATACTTCTGCACAGGTCCATTATTATAACTATGAGTGATTGAGTAATATTGTCACGTGTGATCTGGGGCGGACTAACGTTTGAGTACCCTCGACTACACAGTGAACATTATGAGCTGGATCTGGTTTGTAGTTGGCTGAGCTGGGTACCAAAAATTTAATCCGAATACAATTCTACCTAAGCACGTTCTATGGTGAGGTGTGTACAAATAAAAGAATAGTTGCGCTTAAATCCCGTGAATTAGAGCTGATAAACGGAGCAATTATACACCCTACTAAATATGTCTCTGCAAAATTATAGTTCGTCACATAAAGTTAACTTTACAATCAGCTTGATTTAGTCCAACCCTTAATAAAATAAATAGTACAAGTATACTCATATAACGGTAGTCATTCCTATTTACTGTATCATCAGGCTGTCGATACACTTCACAACAATTATAGTCTTTTCCTACTAACGAATGAATACTAACTCAACTAAAATGATATCCCAAATTCTAATACTTAATTAATCAAAACTATTCGCCTATTAACATACTTCAACTAGATATTCATCTCGCTACTAACGACTATTTTTACTAGTAACTTCGTATAACATAGTTTTTCTTTTCACACTTCTCTGAAAAGGTTCTCTGTTTAAGTGTTTATTGTTTTTCCGCTTCTACTCGAGTTTCCCTACTTTCACTAAAATACTGCATTCTAGTGCTTGGTACGCCGTTTATCGGTAAAGCCCGCTCCCTTGATGACCTATAGCCTCACTATCTTTTCTGTCAGCCATGATGGATTCTTGCCCATCTCTTACTAACACATTTACACATTCTCATACGTTTCACTGGCCTAATTATCATTATTAATTGATTGTTTTTTAATCCGATTAATTCTGCTGATGCTGCTGCAATTAGTTACTCAACCAAAACTACTCATCATCCGTGCTTTTACTTTGCATTTTTACTGCCATTGTGTCACAGTTTTTATGTATCTTTTCGTCAGCATAACAATTTGCTAATCACAATAACATACTAACTTATCGTGTACCAATGTTTACAATTTTATTGTTTCAACAATACTTGCTCAACTGAAGCTTCGTACCTTACATATCATTTCTCATTTCATACCTACTAACCAAATTAAAAACACTACTATGAACGTAACCATTTTTTGCTTTTTGTGAATAATTTCCAAATTGCTTGTTGTGAGTCATTTGACCATCTTGTAGCAGAACACCGTTTCAGTGATCATTTGAAATGTTTTATTAAATTGGCGCTACATACGATGACATAGAAGACAAGTCATTTAGGGACCCACAAACATCTCATAGTTGGGACAGTAGTAGGAGGGCGGGGCTAAAATTTGTTGTGCGACTGAAAGACGTACAGTTTTTTATTTTCAATATGTGTTAATTTTTTCGAGACTTCTGGGGTTCCCTATTTCGTCTGGGCCCCGGCTACGTCGCTTTGTTAACTCCTAGTTAGTTAATGCATTGATTACCATTATGGACGTATACCGAAGGGATTTCCTGAACGATTTCCAGAATTCCGATAATAAATAGAAACCGAAATCTTTTATTGCTTTTACTCTTAGGAAATAAATTATTGTATTGATTTAATTCGTCTTCATTCGAAATAAGTGATGCATTTTTCTTCAGATAATAATTTCTTACATTACGTTCGATAGCAGCGTCATGTATTCGCCAATTCCATAAATACGCTGCGTAATATCTTGCTTTGCTGGTGCTTTGTATATTATAAATAAAGCTATGTGGATATTGATAACTACTTGAAGTATGTAATCTAAAGAAGCAATAACAACATATGTAATGTGAGAAGAAATACTTAATTACATTTTATGAAACACTTGTCCGTCATGAGCAGCATCAATATTTTACATATGTAATTTGGATGTACGAAGATTCGGCAGAAAATTAGGTGTTGTCCTTTATGTATACATGATTCGATGACTGTAGAATTTTATGCTACTGACTGTAGTTGAATTGAATTTAATTTCAAATAATTATTATTTAATTTAATTTCTTTAAGCAGACCAACTCTTAGAAGCATTACATTGAAGACGCCTTCTGATAAAATACGTTAACTTAATATCCAATCGAATTTGTCAAAAGCACCAAAGTGCAAACTAACTGTATATTGAAAATAGGTGGTGGGAAAGTTCGTTACGTGGTTTCTCGTAAAGAATTAATAATAAATCGCCTCCACAAAAGAAATACGTTAAGTCGTCAAATTTAAAATGATAAAACTAAACAAAAGTGGTTACAGATATCAAAAATGCGATAATATCCTATACATCTCAATGAACATTCATATATTTACAAGTAAAGGATGCCGCTTGATTTTCGGCAAAATTTCTTATGGCTTGTTTATCCTTTTAGAATACACATATGAGGAAATTTTAAGTATATAAAATAGCTACATGTTTCTTTATGCGGGTCGACTGTTATTGGCGATTATATTTTTCTCACGTCACGTCCTGATATGAATTTGTATTACTAATATTTATTATTTCGTAATTAGTTACTACTAAACTGATTTATTAACTGGTACGTTATAGTCGTTTAAAACAATCAAATTAGATTCGATTAAACAATTTATATATTATATTAGCGGATTACTCATTGAATTGATGAATTATTAGGGAATTGCTTATTGCAATCGTTAATTAATTGAATTAATGATAATCTGGTATCAATCGATATTCTTCTTCTTCAAAGTACATGCCAACGCTTGATCCAATCCTCGAAACATTTTTAATATTCGATTTTCGGTATGTTTATCAGGGCCATCTTCGATTTTTCCATTATCTCCGTTTTGGATGTTAATACTCATTCCCCGGAGCGGTTTCTTGAGTCGACCTCGACCGCGTGGAAGCAGACGAAGTTGGATGGTATTCGTTCCGTTCTTGTCGAAAACATTACGGATAACGACGACATTGTGCAACGGTGCGTCATAATGATGCAAAATCCACGTGTTGTTTGCTCACTAATCTGGTCTTTTTTGGCGCATTGCTTCACGTAAACGTCTCATAACTCCCAAATAATATTCCTTGTTAACTGTCAGACCTTCTGGCAAGAATTCATTATTGACAACACCGTGAAAACCGTGAAGATCGCCTTCTTTTTCAACTGAAAACGATGTGATTTTTTTCAGTTTTGATTCATTTTTTGTACGCTATTCATTGGCTTGATGTATGTATTGCGTGTCATACTCATAAACGCAGCCATGCTCATAGATTCCATAGATTCAGCCGTAGATGAGCCACTCATAGATTCAGCCATGAAAATCATATCTTTCGCGACGTCAGCATTTTTTTTATATGAAATTCAGGTTTTTCGGAACCAGCTTTACATCGACATGTTTGAAGCCCTAATCATTAACCAAAATGTCTTGAACTGATCATAAGCCAGGTTCTAGTACTCTGCCACCTCTGTAATGATCATTTTGGGATTTTCGGTCAATATGTCTTTGAATTTATCGATGTTTTCATCGGTTCTCGATGTCGATGGACTACCACTGTTTTCGTTATCCTCAATGAACTCATGACCACTTCTGAAGCGTTCGTACCACACATAAACATTTGTTTTCGATAGAACAGCAACGAGTTTGTATAAAATTATGCTTTAACTACGGATTCAAGGTCTTCGCACCGTTGAATCCGTTTCTAACATAAATTTGAATACAAACTCGTTGATGCAAAGTCGATTCCATTTTTAAAATCGTAAAAAATCGAAAGCACGCGGCAGATGGCAGATGTACTCAAGTTGACGTAAGCTTTACAAATGTCAAGCTATGACGCTGAAATTATGGTGGGAATGCCAATGACAGATGTAGGGCATTCCTATATATTTTTAGGGTATTCCTATATATTTTTCCGAAATATTACGAATTCACAATGGCCCCTATAGATTCTGTAAAGGACCACTCGTGGTTGTATTACCAATTCCAGGCTGAAGAGGATGATAAATCCTAAAGCCTTCTTTAAACAAACTCACCAATCTCCCAACAATATACAGTCCTATCAGGGAGTGGAGTTTAGTGAGTAAAATCCCACAGTTGTTGGATGCACCGGGCATCCTTCCTCTTTCGAAGATTCTCCACTTCCTACGTAAAACAAAAAAAAAACTCGTGATTGTGGTGCTGAAAAAATTTGATACGAATCATAGGATTTTTCTTGTAAGAAGAATATAAAATTTTCTATTAAGTAAACGGAGGTTTGTACCAAATATAGAGAGATATATATCCTATATTTTCATTGTTATGATATAAAATAAACATAATCATTAGCATAGTGAAACTATTTATATTATCAAACAGATAACTGATAGCTCTTTCACTTTTTTTGACCTGAGAGCCATACGTCAGTATTGCAAACTGCTACTACAGGAAAACGTTTTATGTGCTAATTAGACGCAACGCGTGTTGAGCTGTCTTACTGCTTATATTGCCATAAATATGCGGGGTGTAACAGCCATCTTGGAATTCCCCGGTTTCTTGTCAGTATCATTTGATTGCCGCGTGTTGAATCATAATTTAGTTCTTGCCTAATATTTTATATAACCTCAAATTTAAATATTTTGGGAGTAGGGCTTCACCACGTGCTTTTTTGATTACAAACACATTGATCACATGTAGTTTGGTGTTTACGAATTTATCAACGCATGTAATATTATTATCTAAACAAAGACGCCATCTATCGCCAAATATAAAGCTCTATACGCAACCAACGATGCAGAAATCTGCATTACCAATTCGCTTTTAAAATTTTGCGCTATTTTAAATATATAACCTCAAATATGTCTATTTACATTCAACATGACGAAAATATACGAACATTGAGCCCCCTAATCAGATGGAATAAAAACCTCACCGGTATTATAGCATGGCCAATTTTTGCCTACCCATACGTTGCTCAATAAGGTACCAGGCATTCGCCAAGATTTTAATACATTCTAGCATATACGTGAGATGAATGCGTCGCTAGCACAGCATACCCACATTTTCCCGACCCATACTCGAAGCATTCACCATTTCATACATTATCTAACAAAAAAGGTTACAGAATGGATATGCTTCGAACCTGGAGGAGTACAAAATTATGGTGAAACGGTTGTTTCTTTCTACTCAAATAAGTAATTTAAATGGTGAATGTTTCGGACTTTGGTGTGCAAAAGTGTCTGAGAATCGACCCTTATGCATTCACCCCTAAGCATAGTTTTCCTCTACTTTCCTCTTTTTGAATTAAATAACTCATTCAGCTACAATAGCAATATGTAACTGTACTTTTGAATATTTTAAATTTTTAGAACTGATATTGAGGAAAATTACAGGAAAAATTTTACAAAAAAGAATAAATAAGTGTTTTCTATGTTTTTAATTTAAAATAGATAATTTCAATAACTCACTTTTGATTATACATTAATTTTTGGTATATTTCTGATTTTTCTGCCCTTATAAAGTGTAAAATTTGTTCATCATCGGATGTATTCCGCCAGATTATCCCAAAATAAATCTTTTTAATGTAATCTGTAAAATTATCGATTCGAATTAATTTCTTCATTGAATGGAGAAAATTTTTTACAGAACTCATTGACTTATAGATTTTCGTGTGTTTAAAGTCCTGTTTAATAGAAATATATATATTTGGTTCGAAGTAATTTGTGGAGTCACTTTTTTTGTACGGAACCATTTAACATTTGTGTTTAATAAAGATTTTCAAAACTAAAATGTGTATAACATGTATGATAATAAACAAGAAATGTTATATGTCTAAATCATTGATTGACACTGTCTTAATGATAAAAAAACTTTTTTTCCCTTTCTATAACAATCCGAAACCGAAAAAATGATTTACCTTAATTCAACATATAAATAATTATTAAGCTGGTAGTCATCGAAAAATGCGAATCATATATGAGGCTACAAAGATTGAAAAATTTCCCATGGACTTTTGGGTGGATGGCAATTTCTGCTATAAGGTATTTAAGCTTTATCAACACCCTCTTTTTACAGAACATCATTGTATTTGTA
>WYDF02091821.1:0-10865 GCA_009867245.2 Adranes taylori | reverse complement strand
GAGGTAAAAGAATTTAAAAAAGAATTGAAAAAATGCCTAAAAACCCAACCATACTACAGTGTACACGAATTCTTCGAAGGCAAACTTAAGTGAGACACTAACGTTTTTGTGTTCGCTAACGGCTCCTTATGAATATTCTCTAAAAAATCTACTTTAAGTTTAGACAATTACTAGAATTGTCAAAAATGTTATATATGTTAAATATTTTGCTAACCGTACTAACTACTTAAATTAAGGACGAAACTCATATTTACAAATGTAAATCAAAGAGTTAATAAAGTTATATTATTATTCTTTAAAATTCGCAACGGTTAAACGAGCATCTCTTATTCGAGGAAAATACTCTAATAAATAAAAGGCCAGATCCAATCCAGTTTCGACAAGGCGCATTCTGGTCCTTATTCTGGTAAGTTCGAGTGAGCATTTCGCTCGTTATCAGTAATAATACTCAAAAATTTCTATGCCACCAAGTCAGGTATATAGAATTTACGTAATTTAATCCCGCTGAATATTTCAACCCTTAAAATATTCATCTCTTCATGTCTTTTCTCGAAATCGCGAATTTTTTGTTTAATAATAAATTTGATTCGGTAACCTAAAACATAGACATACCTACTTTAGTAAAGGAGTTGGAAAATCCCACTACTCTCCTATTTCAACAATTTGATTTGTTATACTTTACTGTTGAATTTAGCTGAGTGAAACTTTTCAGTGCGTGGTCCTCAGAGTAAATTTTCTAAATATTTTAACCCCCAGTACTTGGACATGACTAAATAAATAAAGAGTTTTTGGGAGTTGGAAAACTCATTTGATTTCCAGAATCACAAAAACAACAAATCACAAAAATATATTACATTACAACTGAATGATTCCAGGTTAATAATAAAGAAAACATGTACAATTATGTTGGCAATGATTTCAACTTTCCTCATTCGTGCATAACAATATTATTAATAAAAGAAACAAACATTCAAAAAGTCTAGAATTGATAAGTGTGTTAATATTTACTTTAATAACAACAATATTATAACGAGAAATAAACAATAATACAATAATTTACAATAATCATCACAAGTGTCTTCTCTGGGTTTTGATTTTGAGAATCGTGCTCATAGAAATACGGTAGCAGGAGAGACGTTGGTATTTAATTATTCATAAGTTTCTCTCTGCTCGATCATTTTACTATAATATCAAGGTTAAAAGGGCGCGATATAATATTTACATTACAAATATAAGAATAATTATGTTATTGTTATTATTATCTGTAAAGGTCGCCTCGAAAAGGCGAACTACAGTCATTAAGTGTATAGCGCTCTCCTCATATTTCGATGTTAAAGTCGATCTATAAAGTAACTTTCAGAAAATAAGACTAATTAGAGATTAAACTATTTATATCTTAAACTTGCTAAATAAACTCTTGAACTAGTAAATCCAGTGGTGGATCCATAATTTCTAAAGGCGCAAAATTCTCGCTCCTTCGATCAAACAAAATTTATGTTTACTTATATATTATACATAGTACTCATACACAGTACATTAATAGTGTCATTTATTTTTTAAAGTAAAGACCTTGTAACAAAGTCCCTTTGTTATGTAAATAATTAAATCAATAAACATTTATAACACGGTTCTGTAATTGCAAAAAAGGAAACATATGAGTAAACTATATAATATAAATACGTGATATAGGAATGACGTAAATAGTTTTATCGTGCGTCGTCGCTATGCTCTTAACCGTGGTCACTGCTTGCCGTTTTTTATGTGAGTGTGCGTGGTGTCTGCGATGGCTATGCACAGAGGGATTGATTAAATGGGTCAATATTGGGGTATAAATATCGAGAATTAAACAGAATATTTTAGTATTCGAGTTGTTTCCGTTTTATAAAATCAAAATTTTGTAAATTCGTCAGCAACCAGCAGATTGGTATAGCACAGCGACGCGAAATAAACAGTAAGTTAGGTGAGCAACTTTGTACAGTAATATTATTTAGTATGTGTATGGCAAGTGTGTTTGAATAGCTTCACACACTTCCGCCTTTCTAATTCCTGTTTACGTGTAGTAGCGCCGCCGGGTTATGATGCGCTACTAGTAATTCCTTTCCGCACTATTCGCCATAGTAACGTCAACGTATTACGACGTACACCAATGTATTACCGGGTGTTACTTATTTTATAGTGGTAAATCCTCCGGGGTGTTCATTTCTAGTTTTGGTGATATTAGTCACCCGTCAACACCAGCGTACTAAGGGGTTTTCAGAAAGCTCCTTGTCACCTGTCTAGAATGTATAATTACGGTTTATATCGGTGTTGTGCACGGGCAACGTCGACGGGCGCCCAGGCGTTGTTTAAGTGTTCAGTTTTGGTATAGGCTAGAATTAGTCACCCGTCAACATTAACGTATTACGGGGTGTTGTGAGAATTCGTTGCATCTCTGCACTTGAGTGTTTGGTTTAGGCACCCGGTTGCAAGTCAGCGTATTACGGAGCGTTATATGGGTGTTCACTCCGGTTTATGCTAATATTAACCACTCCACATCAGTAACATTATCGAGTTATGAGATGTTATACTATTTTAGTGCTTTCCGGAATTCCGATTACACCCTTCGTTTGTACCAAGAAAGTTAGATTTACCCTTACCTTCTGCCATAAGCGTGAATGTCTGTACATACTTTCAGATTGATCTCGCATTGTTACGTTGCTTTACCTACACCGCTCTAATATTATAACTGCCGTTTTTTCTGTGTTATTTTTATTATATTTGTACCACTCGTACTGTGACACCGTTCTATATATTTGCACTCTTTAGTAAAAGACTGCTTGGTTATATCGCTTTGTTTATTTAACCAAAATAATTTTTGCATCATTGCTTTGATTTGATATTCGTAATTTTACATTTGATTATTATTGACATCTGTATTGTGCATTAATATGTTTCGTCTTCTGTTTTGCCTAAAGAATAATAGACTGTTTTGTTAAAACTTTAATTGTGTTTCACTCATTAGTAGATAAGTTTATTGCAGATACGCGCAAGATCTAGGATACTTGGTTCACTTGTCAAGTGCAGCTACCCAAGCCCTCAGAGAGCCTCCGTAGACCGGAAGAACAACAATATCTGTCCAGAAGTGCGGTCTCACTTTAAACTGACCTGGCGCTCGATGATGTTTTCCGAAGGCCGTTTCTGTTTGTTACCTTTTGCGGAATTTGTACAGTCGCTAGGCTCCCCATTAGCAGCGCCACCTGTGGGAGTTCTGTTATTATTAAATAGATTACGTATAAAATAGAAGTCCTCACATAGATTTGGTGTCAGCGCAGGGGAATAGGTATCCCGTCGTCAATTTAGCGCTGTCACAGTACGACCAGACTATAGTGTGGTTATTGTTGTCGTTTCAATCTGTCGTGGGCTTGTCTTTGTCTCGGTCCATCAATGTAATGAATGACGTGTAGCCTCCATTTTTCACTGCACAATTAATTGTAAATGACTAAAATTGCTTTCAGGAAAGAGCAATTTTATCAATCTCCTAGCAAACTGACAATATGAAGAAGATATTATATTCCTATTTTACTCTTCTTGAACCAAATGAAGGGGACAGTATGAAAATAAAACTTCGAGAAGTAAATGTGCAAACCTTGAACGTACAAACCTTCAAACCTTCGGGAACGTACAAACCTTCGAGAACATAGATAAGAAAATGGTGGAACTCAATCAGATGGTGGAACACTGGCAAATTCAATGGTTATCAAAGGGTAGATGCATTCAAATATTTGGGAGACCTAACCTAACACACGACAACGAAATATCCGAAAACTTAAAGCAAGACTAGCTGCCGGGAACCGGTGCTTCTTTAGCTTCCACAAGCTACTTAAAGCTTCCCTTGTCTATAAAACATTAAAACTATTTGTGTATAAAACCAGTTTCAAATCAGTAGAATTGTATGACTCAGAAACCTGGACTGTTAGGAAAATATAGGTGAACCTACTGCGCGCCTGGGAGAGGAAAGTCCTTCGCAAGATTTTTGAGAACAATGAGTGGCGAATAAGAAACAATAAAGATCTGCAAGGCCTCTATAATGCTCCATCGATCATGTCAGACATCAAGGCAAGAACACTGCTTTGGCTCGATCATGTTCAGAGAATGGGAGATCAACGGGTGTCAAAAAAAGTTCTTAACTCAAGATCTCTAAGAAGAAGATCCGGCGGCCGTCTTAAACTTATATGCCTAGAGGACCTTCATATGCGAGGAGTCCGAAACTAAAGACAGTTGGCTATCCGGAGAGGAGACTGGTGAATATTTGTAGTAGATAAGACCCGGGACCTCCACCAATGAATCGCAAATTTAGTTGAGCACAAGCATATTTAAGGTCACATTATCTTCTGGAAATTTACGTGCACTGTGTCGCACAAAGCTTCAGTTTTGTGATTAATGAAGCCTGCGAAGTGTTCTGTATAAAAAATGCAATAAGTACTACCGGAACGATTCAGGCATTTTTTCTACTAGGCCAAGAGACTAAACATCCTGGAGAAAGAAATTTCGAAGATAATAAGGAAAATTGAGCAAAGAAGGGCAAAATTAAAGTCCTTCAAGATTGGATCAGTCTCATGAAGCAGTATCAACCTACGCTGAATTTCAGCTGACTATTACTGAGGCTTTTAAGATATAAAAACGTGGAAAGATCGAAATACTTGAAGATCGAGAAAAGGCTTCTTAACTTTTGACTGCGATTTTAACAATGGATTTCAAATTTACTGTTATGTAATGAAATCGATTAAGTCAGAAATTACAGACAAAACAATTAGGATCTTGGAGAAGTTCCAAATTAGCAGATGATGCTCTCAATGACTTCAAAGAAATCGCGTAACCTTAAAAATGATTAAAATTTTATTATTTCATTGCCTCATTGAGCAATCGAGGATATCGCCAACAACATTGAGCTTATTTTCATCAATATATGCGTTCAGTTATGGAAATGGGGCTAACAAAGCTGTCAATATTTCGTGATAATAGACCAACATTGAGCTTATTTGAGCTTATTTTCATCAATATATGCGTTCAGTTATGGAAATGGGGCTAACAAAGCTGTCAATATTTCGTGACAATAGACCAATGTAGTACCTTTTCCTTGCAAAGCCAGGTTTATAGAATTTAGATTCAAAAATGTCGACAAAAAATGACAGGGATGTGAGGAAACAGATTTCGGAGGAAACAGTATCCATGGTTTCGTATATCATTTGCAGTTATTATGGGGCTAAGTGCTTTGTAGAACAAAAACTCATCTTCCCGTTGTTTGTTAAATGCATATCTTACGTAGATGTAAAGTTGTACTAAATTGTCGACATACATCGTCTCATCAAGCTGGATGGCAAAAAAGTAGAAACTTGAATTCTAAATCTTTGACATCATCTGCGACAGTATGTTTTTAGACATCTCTGCGATTGGCCTCCTTACAGTATCGTTCGCCAAGGAAACATGGTTTAACTTCTCGAGTTCAGAACTTCCTAGCAGATTCGTTGCGATAAATTTGCAACATGTTAATATCGAGTTTATTCCAATAGTCGCAGCTATTTGTCTTGAAACCGCATAAGGGAGGCTTTCAAACCAGCTTGAATGCTCTGCAAAAGGATTCCCGATATCATCAATTCTAGAGTTGTGCGGTAGTTCGGATTGTCGTTTTAAGAAGTCGATATCGATGTTTATTGAGCTGGAATGCTTCGTATCGAAGTGTGTCTTTAACGTGCTGGGATTTAGGGAAGTAGATGCCAGCACCTCAGAACACAAAACACATTGTGGTTTCTCTTCCCCCCTTCGAGATTATTACAGTAAAATCATATTTCATATAATAAGCGAAATATCTCATTTTCTTTTTTTGCAGGCATTAGTGGATATAGAATTAAATGTACTTTCATAAACCTCTTCGTGATCCCCTGGTTGAGAACCGCTAAACTAAATAAATATGTTTAAAAAATGACTTGCAAATGCTTTAATAAAAACTTTTGTTCAAGCTCAATCTGATCAAAGTTACTTTCATAGATCGACTTCAAATTATCCAAAAATTAATATCTTCCTTTAATAGAAAAACATAGTTTTAAATTGCTTTTTAATACACTGTTTACGTACTTTATAAATTTTATTATATACATGTTTAAGTACAGAGATTCATTCATCCATAAAGTGGCTACTGAGACCAATCGGTTTTCAACTTCATTTCGTATTAGTATTTATAATAATTATAATTATTATTATATACTGTTTACATATTTTACAACTTTTCCAAATAATGGACAACTTTTAAAATATTACAGGCAACTCAAATGTTTTTATTTATAAAAGAAAAAGAAACAAAAAATCATTCCTGATGTTAATTACTGGTAGCACTGGTTTTCACTATATATTTATCACCTTTATTTTATAACACATTTCGTTGTTTTCAAATAATTTTTTTATTGTTCCAATGACTCCTCCAAAAATATTTCTTTCTGAATTTTGATTATGTCCTAGTTTTATGAAATTCCTTCTCTAAATGAATCTGAAAATAAAAGAAAACTATTTTAGGGATACAAGTTTCCATTTTTAATTTGATTAAATGTTAATTAAATAAATTAATACAATAAATCAATTGACATAATATTAACATACATAAATTCAAAGGATTAAAAGCTGCGTAAATCTAGCTGTAGTGACGCCAAGTATATTAAGTTATAAATTAAAATTTGTGTACTCTATCAGTCAGGTACCCATAAATTTACTACTGGGAAAAACTCCCGAGTTGCGTCTTGTCCGCGACTTGCGGCCATTCTTGAACTTTTGAATTGGCCTACGCCAACCTGCAGCGCGGATTGTTTCGCTGTCCGCTTTGCCGCGGCGACTTACTTTTCGGGCAACTTCT
Source organism: Adranes taylori (assembly GCA_009867245.2). Taxonomy (NCBI): domain Eukaryota; kingdom Metazoa; phylum Arthropoda; class Insecta; order Coleoptera; family Staphylinidae; genus Adranes; species Adranes taylori. Next base: position 3,985 of record WYDF02091821.1, on the reverse strand, counting down.
AGCAGGGTAGTCGCCAAGAGTTTTCAATTTGACGACGAATGAATGCGCCTACCCATGAATTCTCCGGTCCTCATATTTGCCGACGGCGCAGACAGCTCCGCTTGGATGCCGGAATCACTTGGATGCTATGTAACAAATGATCCAAATTCCGGCATTAAGATACGAGCTCGCATTGAGATGACCATAGCAGCATTTCTTAGAATCGAAACACATCTTGAGAGATCCCACGCTTTGCTTTCGTATAGACTGTAAGCGTGGACCCACGGGATGAGCTCGATGAACCGCTTAGAGGCGTTGGAAATGTGATTGATACGTACGATGTTAAAGATCTCCTAAACGGAACATGTTAGTAATAAAAAGGTACAAATATTAATGCACAGAGATGGAGAATTATTGACTGGCGAATAAAAACTCGCTAATTGGGATATATCTATAGGGGCCCAAGATATGATTTTCTCCAGTTGTCGATGGAAGGAAAAATTGTGTTCATGGAATACTCATGGAAATTGTGTTCATGGTTGAAGAATACTCGAGACTAGTCCGGTATGGCACTCACACACTGCTAAGAACTGCACAAGATCTGGAAGAACTTGAGATGGTTACTGCCCAAAGTCAGTAATGGAGATGGTACTATAAGAAAGAAGGACCTTGTTCAGTTTCTAAACTCCAAATGGTGTATATTAATTCTTTTTTTGATATTTTACACTATTAATTCCATTCAAATATACATTGATGAAAGCAAACATCCTGTATATATTCTAAAATGATAAAGACTTACAATAAAACAACTCTAGCAATACAACTGATGGATGCAAATAAGTAGCTAAGGTAGATGAATGATATATATATATATATATATATATATATATATATATATATATATGTGTGTGTGTGTGTGTGTATGCTTACATAGCTACATTAGGCTAATTGAACATTAGGTGAAATGAACGTTTTGGACCCCATTAAGTTAAGCTTGATTTATCCACGCTTGTCCTTCACCTTCAATTTATCACGTTCTCTCCAGTATTATACACGGCGGTCCTTTTCTCGCCCTAGTCTTGTTACCTATTCTATTTTGTTTCAAAACAAGGAGTTTAATTAGTTTTAAACTTACTCGTTAAGATATTTATTAAATACAAAGAAGAATCTAATTTTTAAGAAAAAAATAAAATTCAAAATCTTGTTTGTGTTTTGATAGACAATTATTTATAAGTATTTAATATCAGATCTAAATTAGAAACCTCGTCCTTGTAATAAAAATCCATCTACATGCATATATACAAATTGTACGGTACGGGTAATCGTAGTACAATTAAACAATTTATTCATAGAGTACTAAAAATGACTTGGCATTTTTAACTAATTAGACCTTTAAACATACATACAGTTAGCTGGTTGTTATTACTTTATACTAGTTTGTTGCATAATATAGTATGAACGCAGTTTGATGAAAACTCATTCCAACGTTTGGAATGCGATTATAAAACCACGTAAAATAGCACTAATCTCTTACAATAAAAAGGCTTTTACGAAAAAACCTTAGGATTATTTAAAATCTGAATTCGAACCGATACAGATGAATATTCCTTGGCCACAAAAGCATACAGATTAAAAATTTAAGCATATATAAAAGTTTAGAATGCGATTAGGAAACTACACAAAAAGTAAGTTCAGTGCATCATCACTTTTCGCATTATGGTGGAAAATCATTTGAATGTTCAGAATACGATTATAAAACTACACGTAAAGCAGCGCTTATGTATCAGAAATAAACATATTTCGTAGTTAAATCGCACATTGTTAATATAAAACAATCATGATATTATGGACTAAGTCCACTATAAACAAATCTTATAGTTTATCAAAACTTTAACTTTGAACGCCATTTTCTCGCAAATCAATATTTACCAAATCCGTTCGTTCACGCACTAGATATTTCAATGTTTTAAATAATTTGCATTTTTGATCTCAGATGATCCAATTCCGAGCAACGGTTGCGCAGCAAAGCAAGTTTTTATAAATTTGCTTCAGGAGCATGTCCGTATCTTATTTAATTTTTAATATTATTATTTAAAAAATTATGTTTTATTTATAACAATACATGTCTTGGCAACATTTTCAGGATAAAAACGGCAACCGTGTATAATTAAAAATCTGTTGTAACAGTAATTGTGCATTTCAACATGGTTCTTGTTTTCAGAATCGGACCTGCTTCGATTAGTTCTGGTTGCGATATATTTAATTTCAAAATCAGGTAATCAGATAAAAATTGTAAGTTAATTTAAAAGCAGTATTATTTTAGCTGCACAACTTTCATATGGTGAGTTCGTCTATTAGCACGTAGGTTCTTCTATTAGCTTCATAGTGTTAAGAAGCTTCCACAGACAGCTGTGTTCCGTAATGAGACTTTCTTTCTTCCTGGAATCAGTAGCTCTTTCTTTTTTGAAAAATCATTTTAATGTTTGGAATGTGATTAGAAAACCACGTATAATACCTTGTGTCTTACAATAAAAATCCTATTACGAAAAACCCTTTTCAGTATTTAGAATGTGAATTCAAAGCGATACAGAAGAATACTCAAAGAACACACAAGCACACATATTTAAAATTCAAGCCAGTATATAAAGTTTAGAATGCGATTACGAAATTACACAAAAACTAAGTTTAGTGCATCACCACTTTTCACATTATGACGGAAAATCATTTGAATGCTCAGAATGCGATTATAAGACTACATGTAAAACAGCGCTTATGTATCCCAAATAAACATATTTCGTGGATAAATCGCACGAGTGTCCACATTCTGAATATAAAACAATGTTGATATTAAGGACTAACCCATAGACAAACCCAATTTTATAGAAGTTTATGCCAAAAAAAAAAAGGTCCCAAAGATCACCTATTTTTCGACTTTCTGACTAGCCTCTGGAAATGCTTACAGACTGTATGGTTGACTGACTTAAATTTTATGACAAAAGGCAATTATATTATTTTAAATGACAAATCTATAAGAAAGATAAGTAAGATATATTATTAAATACATTAATTTCATCACCTTAAAATAATTTCTTTATTAAATAAGTATAAGTTAATCAACAAATCGAAATAATCTTGTACCATCGACAATCAAAAGGTAATCAGTTATATTACAACATCAAAACCAAACTAGTATCTCTAATAAATCCGTATGCGGTCATCAATAATACTTTAGTACAATTTGATTACCGTCTCGAAAATGAAGAGTGTGTGTATATACACGCTTCTATATTACGTAAAGTCCATAGGTCAGTCCCAACGTAATATTATATCAAAGTCCGAAAAGTTAATATCTAATCCGTCTTGTTTCCTGTTCGGCTTATTGCCATTTCTAGATTGCTAAAACAATGAAGGATCTCCATTTTCTGTTTATGAATTTCCTTTTTCGTATTGATTGATGACGTTTCTACATTTTATATAACTGAAGAACAATTTGATTTATGGAGAATCAATTCAGTTTTATACAATTTCATATTCCTTTTTTCCTCCCCATCTGTAATTGATTTGTGAAATATAACGTGTCAAATTTGATAGAGAATTTTATTATTTCTTTATAATTGTTGAGTTTATAAAGATAGAACTTTTCGTGGAGAATTGCTTTAAGTTTAAATTTGAGTCACTTGGAGCTTTATTTTTAATTCGTCATTTTGATAAGATTAATTGCTAAGTAGTTATGTGAAATTATAATTTTATTTCCGTATAATGAGTAAGAATATTTTAGTTTTAATAAAAAAAGAGAAAATGTATGGGAAAAGATAAAGAGATAGTTTTATTCTACTTATTCTTTTTTTTTTTCAAGTTCTGACTTTGGGTGAGGCAACTTTGGTACTGACTTTGGTTGAGGGTCTACCCTTGTTGAACTGCACGTCAGAGACTTGTTCCTAAATCTCGGAATAAAAAAAAGTGGTCGCGAGATACCGAGAGCAATAAGGAGAAAGTGATAACTCAA
>WYDF02091810.1:0-10865 GCA_009867245.2 Adranes taylori | reverse complement strand
AGAATGTAAAAAGTACCCGCAAATTGAACCCGAAGCATACGCCAATATTTCATACGTTCTATCAAAAAAACAGGGAATATATAGAATGTATGACTTCTATCAAAAATAAGAAAAGTGAAGATAATAAAGCGAAAGAGATTGCAGAAATTTGGGCATCCTGTGATACTTACCTACTGATTTGATTGTGGTATATTTGATAATTTATAACTGATTTGAATGTTGACTTTTATGCTACTTCGAACAAATCGCTCTTAATGGTCAAAAAGATGGCCGAAAAGATGGATCTGAACAGATCATTATAACTTGAGACTTGGATATGCGCGACATTTCATCGCTGGTAATAACGAAGCGACGGTTTAGAATTGCATCTCCTCGATATTATGCTGTATTGACCTTTTATAGAAACTGATATATTAATAAAAATTTATATGAATGCCTCCCATAATATCTAAACCATCCTTGATCTAAATTGAATGTTAGCTGAGAGATACAGTCCTTGTGTATTGTGTGTGTGGTGGGATCTACGTGACTAAAATCGATTCGAAACAGCATTCGACAAAATTCTCCGAAACGAAAATACTAAAAGCTTTCTATTAAAATTACTAAAAAGTGTAGAAACAGAACTCATAAAAAAGGACAGTTAGAATTGTTGAAATAATAACATTTTTCCGTTAGAATTCTCGAGAGTCGTAAAAACAAAAGAAATCTCTCAAAAATAGTATACGTAAATAATAAAACGTTTAGGTTAAACAAATATATATCTAGTTATATGCGTACGAAACTACGATGCTTGGCATTAATGGTTTTTTTTTTGTGTGTAAACAACTAATGCATGCGGGCGTTTTTTTAACGGTATTCGTATTCTGCGAATTGAATTTATTTGGCGGTTTATATTGAATTAATGTTATATCAAATGAAATTATTAAGTTAATGATTACTAAATTATTACGATGTTAATTAATTTATATTAAATTGATTAACCGATAATAACTTTATGATGCAAGCGATGCTTATAAATTTTTAAAATAGAAAATTTATTTCATCAGATATTAATGTAAATTAGGAGTAGGTCAAGATGTCATTAATGGTCCTGTAATTTTTTTCAAAAACGACATTTACAAAGTATTTGTAGACGCATTTTTCTTGTAATTTATAGAATTCGGCAGCTACATTTAGTCACAGCAATAGACGCACTAAAAATATGGAAGAAATATGAAATATACATATGCTAGGCTACAAGGAACATTATAGGAATCTGTACGGATACATTTAAATGTTCATATCATAGCAAATAGGCGTAAGTTAATAATTTGTTTCTTGGTTGCAGTAAATGATAACTGACTCTATGGACTGTGGAGAGTATTATACATTAATATTCAGAATGATGTTTATTAGAAATTCTATCCAGGATGTTATAGACTTGAGCAACATATTGTTAAAATAATTGAAAACAAGCCTGTAGATTTATTTCTTTGTAGATATTTATAACGTTTGAATAAGGGAAAATTAGTAGCTTATTATTTGAAATAGTATCTTGTATATTTATTCAGGAATCGATCGTACATTTAGGATCAATGTGTGATTACTGCTTGTGATTGGTTATACAGTACGACCCCATTAAACCGGACTAGAGGGGACCGGACATTGTCCGGATGAACGAAAGTTCGGCTAATCCGGAAATGTAAAATATAATTACATTACAGCTTTTACTGAAAGTATTACAGTATTAATATAAGATGTTGAAACTAAAAATCAACTTTGTAATGACAAGTAACTTATATATGTAATTGAAATACATGCATATATACAAAATATGTATGTAATGTACGTACATACGCATAGTACTGCCAATAAAATGGATACATTATACTAATGTACAGTGTTTATTTATTTAATTTATTTAAAAAATCATTAAATTACCATTATTAACGTGAATACATGTTTTTGTTAAATTAAAAATGCCTATCCAGATATCAGTCAGGCTAATCCGGAAGTCCGGTTGAATGGGGTCCGATTAAACGGGGTCGTAGTGTATTACCTCTTCAAGCACTTAAATGCGTGGTTCATAATTCATATGATATAACTCTAATCAGTACATGATATCATACATAAACATTATGAATAAATAATTAAATTTCACGACCATGAAGTATGCAAATTAATAAAAATTTTTGAAATATATGTTTATGATTATGATTTGTGTTCCTTATTGTATAATATGAGGAATTTTATACTAAACGCGAATAGTTTTAATGATAAAATGTTATGAGTAATTTTTAATGCATGACGTATATATACTACATATTCGCAATGAATACATTATAATTTTTTTGTTATTTGTATATTTTCCTAATTACATTTTTCTTTTTTTTTTTACTTTTAATAAATTTATTTACCGTTATAAATTATAACAATGCTGTAATTTTAATGACAGTAATTATTAATGTTTTTTGTTACTGAAGTGTAAACATATCATACTACAGGAGTGGAAGAGAGAAGAATTAATAGATGTGGTAGGACGAAGGTGCAATAGGATTTTATAGCATCAAATTTATTTTAAACCAAATAAAAACTTTACGTCTGATGGACTATAATTTTTCTAGAACGTAAATGCTCTTACATGAAACTCGATTTGTATATATAATTTTGATGTTCTTTCTAATCGGGCTGATTTGTCAAATCCGGGCCATTATATAGATATCGTAAGTAAGTAAATATATAGGTGAATAGGAGTGCAATACAAAAACAACAGATTTCGTAGAAGGCAAGCGTTAATTTTTTGTGTATGAGCTTGCTTAACTTGGATTTTATTGTTTTTAATATTTATAATACGTAAAATGCTTCTAATCGCTTTCGTTATTTTGGACTAACAGATTTTTTTATTCTAATTGCAATGCAAAAGAATTTCGACGTCTTCGTTTCCATTTAGCACATTTTCAAAGATAAAAAATATCGAACTAGCGTATGAGAAATTTGTGATTAAGAAAGATTTTATTTTTGACGGACAAATGATCTTTAAATCGGCGATGTGTGCTACGTTCGGCTGGTGCGTGAATTCGGAAAACTGCGGTCTGGCGATGTCGGCGGGATCGGATGATGGAGCGTTGAAGAGTGAAGCGAATGAATGGCGACGGTCTACGAATGTTGATGGCCTAAAGTGTATTGGATGTCCGGCGGTGTCGACTCGTTAGTGACGATGCTGTATCAATGAGGATGTCTCGTTGGTGAGATTGATTCATTAGCGAGGATCGGTCGGTGGTGCGGTAGACGCGTCGGTGAGGTGAATTCGTCAGTTCATCGATACGGTTGGCTCGTTAATGCGGTTGATATATAGGTCGTGGCTTCTCCCCTTGGCGACGGTCTTCTCCAGGATGCTCGAAGACACGGTTAAAGGTTTTGGGGGAGAATAAGAAAATTTATGTATGTGAGAAAAGACACGAAGAAATGAATATTTAGAGAGTCGAAATTTTCAGGCGAAGATTAGAGTATGTAAATTGTATATACCTGACTTGTTGACGTAGAAATTTTTATTACTGACTTATGAGACTTTGATTTAATATTTGTTGGTGAATAATTAAATCGGGGGTACGTTGGCGACGATTTACTTACAAATGTCTAGTTATATTCATGTGTACGAAATGCTCACTCTGATACGAATATTTATTCTTTAGAGTATTATTGCTGATAACGAGCGAAATGCTCACTCGAAGTTACCAAAACGAGACTCGGAATGCGTCTTGTCGAAACTAGCTTGGATCTGGTTTTTTATTTGAAAACAGATTTTTGGCGTTCGGCTTCGCCGGCGGTACTTCCGGATGCTGGCTGCGGTAATTAGGCATGTCTTAGCCCAAACTTCTGCCAAAAGCGTTAGGAAGGGAGAATTTTCCTCGAATAAGAGATGTTCGTTTGACCGTTGCGAATTTTAAAGAATAATATCGTGTAACACCCCTGCCAAGAATCGTAAGATTCTATACTTCTATGGTAGCAAGCTCTCCAATCAGATTTAACGTGCCAACGGGCAAGGAGCTACATTCCCTCTTCTACTGTGGATGATATCCAATCAATCGACCGACCGCGGCATCTTTTACGTGGAAAGTGTATGTTCCTTACAAATAATAGAAAAATTTGGTTAGAATAAGATATCGCCCACAAAGTTCATTAAACTCATCAAAAGTAGTTTGTCCAAAATGCGATGGCATTGAACTCTTATCCAGACGAGGTTACGCGAAGTTTATTAAACTCATTAAAAGGTCCACAATCGGAGGTCGTAAAAATCCCTTCGTAGATGGGGCAATGAATGCAGGTTCAACAACCCTACTAAGAACTGTTTATTCGAATTTGAAATCGCCAAAAGCGAAAGTCTATAATAAAAAAATAAAAAAATTGCACGCGAAGAATCAGGCATCATAAAAGAGACCAAACATATCGCTCTCTCTTAATATTTTAATATTTTGAGCTCATTTTTTGCTCATCTTCTGCACTCAGTTGGATCACAAACAAAAATGTGAAATACACCTACTTAAAACAAGAGACTATAAATCGCCTTAATACCTTGTGACAAGTATTCTCATTCCACTTAAATAAAACAGCAACAAGGTAGGTTTTACGATCAAGGCCATACGAATGCGCGTGATATTTATTCTCCATCTCTTTTCTCTGCTGACTCTAGCACACGAGAATGCGAAACGTGTTGACTATCTGCCTCGCGTCCCTTGAGCTGCAATGTATTGCAAACACTGTATATCTTTTGCGACCGGCTCAGACTCCTTCTACCCTTTTTCGTGCACAAAAAAACGAACGTTGTTTGCTTGATGACCTCGGTCGACAGCTGACTCTCTCTCTCTCTCTACGTAGCGTTCAATGATTGCATGTATAAAAGCTTGTGACCATATATCGTAAATAATTCTGGCTGCATAAAAGCTTGTGACCATATATCGTAAAAAATGAGGTTTTGGATTATGAATGTATGTATAAAGCGTATTGAGTCGGAAGTATGGGCAGTGGGAGAATGGGCAAAGCGAACTTGTTTCAAATGAGATGGATAGGTTTAAGTGGGTAAATGGTTCTAAGAAAATGGAAAAGTATGAATGGAAGGTGATGCAGAATGAAGAGGAGATAGTGGCAAGAAGCGTATATAATGATTGTATGGATGCATGTAGAAGGGATATGAATAGGAATGAATGGGTAAGAGATAGATAAAAGCTTGAAAGGGTTGGATGGTCGATGATATTTTGAGAAAAGAAGATGAATAAAGGGCTATGAGTGATTGGAGAGATGCTGCAGAGAATGTAATTATATAAGAGTATAATTATATAAAAGTGGTAGCAAAAATGTCTGGATATTAATTATTGTCTGTGTTAAGTATGGAGGATAAGAAGTTGGATATGTGGTTTGAGAAACGAAGATTGGAAGCATTGGGTCAATGGGTGCGTGGGGATTCCTTGGAGTGAAAAGGGGTGGAAATGGCAAGGGATTAGAAGTTGTGTTTTGGGAACGAAGGGAATGGACTGGAAGTGATGAGGAAAGTGTATAGGTTACTAAAAATATAACGTGTTTTGGAGATGTAGAGGATGGAGTTTGGTATTGTTTTTTAAGTCGGAAAAAATTCGGAGTAACTGATTTTCTTCCCTTAATGGAATAGGGATAAGAAATTATTTAGTTATGTATTTTGTGTACGATTGATATGCAATGTTGTGTGAACTAATTTTTATTTTATTTTAATGTAGAAGATGATATTGTATGTAAAAATGTATAAGAAAGAAATTGTGTATTACTTTTTATACCAATAAAGGTTTTTTATTATATTACTAACAATGGAATTCATAAACACTTCAACAGTGTTAGTTGTTTATAAATCGACAGCTTTATTATTTTCATTGTTCTTTGTGATTGAAAAGTGTACTGAGTTTAATACAAAAATTATTGTTACATAAAAAATACTCTCTCGCAGGGCAATTATGAAAATTAGCTGTGTTGAGACTACTTTAACGTATCCACGTTGACGTTCCCGAATTGTCCAGGGCATGAACTTTTACGCTGGCGACTGTCTAGCCTCTAAACTGTGAAATACATCTTCAGGTTTGTTGGCAGTCGCATGAGGCCACATATTTCTTTTCCGTGTTAATTCTTCTAGATCTAGGGAGTCAACTATCGAGCTAATAGAGTATTTTACTGATGGGATGTTAAATTAGTAAAATTCTAATCAGTGACTTGTTACAAGGACAGTAAATAGATCAACCTTTGCTGTATGTAGTATACAATAAAACTTCTTACTTTCAATTATGTATAAAAGATGGAATTGCACACTCATTCACGGATTTGCTACAATTTAGTCTTTTAATTTGATATACATTTTTACAGGTTACTTATCAGTTAAAAATCCTTACTACAGCCATATTTTCGGTCCTGATACTGCGCAGACAATTATTGCGGTCACAGTGGCTGTCGCTGCTGACTCTTGTAGTGGGCGTAGTACTTGTTCAACTTGCACAAACTGAAACACCCCACCATCAATCAGTTGGCGAGTTTCATAATCATCTACGTCAAGCGCGTGCGGTTGGTATTGCACCCCTATCGGAGAAAGACGCCTCCAGCGGACATACGATCAGGGAACAGAACAAATTTATTGGATTTGTAGCCGCGTTGGCCGCTTGCGTCTTGTCCGGATTCGCTGGTATGTTTCTGATAAGTTTATTTATAATAACCTTGATAACACTTTTAGAAAAAAGAAATCTTTGGATGTGTTAATTTCTTCGAAAACTCCTTACAGATGTGTTTAAGATATTCAATTGCTTAAACAATCAGGTAAGGATAGATGCGCGTATTTCTGGCATTTGGTGGAGCCTTCGCCAATACCACCTACTTCGCAAATTGCATCACTACACCGGCTTGCGAGGCCAGCGTTTAACAACTGTGTTACCACCTAGACTGTTTAAACAATTTGAAAATTTTCTATATAATATGCATGTGTAGCATTGAATGCCTACGTTATTATACGATATTTGATATTTTAAATGTAGTTTAAGAAGCTACTAACGGTGAGGCAATTTATAAAGATGGACACAAATCCAAACAATTAGGTATTTATGTTTTAGGGCTTACAACCTTTTTTAAGTCACCCTTTTCCATTCCTTTATTAAATCATCTCTAGTATTAGTTATTTGCACTATTCCATACATTGAAATAAATGTAGATATTAGTATTGCTTTTACGCAGCTTTTCTAAGTAATTTGAATATCTTAAACACCTCGGTAAGCAGTTTTCGAAGAAATTACATCAATTTTTAAAAACATTTTATTGTTCATATATATTTAATATTTCTATATAAAGCTTTTCCGCTCAGTAAGAGCAGAAAATTTAAATTTGGCGCGTTGTAATTTGATAGTCAAACCCTTATGACAATTTGATGATAGATAGTTCACCATTAATAAAAATGGATCGGTATTTAACACAAGAACGCATTCTTATTGTTAAACATTACTTCAAAAATGGTGAAAATTTGATTGCCACGATTCGCAAATTGCGCCCAATTTTTTGAAGAGAAAATGTTCCAGGTGCTTCAACTGTGAGAATTATTGAAAAATTCAAGATATCTGGGTCGATTACTAATGTCAGATCATCGGCACGAGTTCTTCCAGGTCATTCAGCAGAAAACCACTGCTGTTCGCCAGAACGTAGCCGAGAGACCGAGGACATCAATCGCCATCGTGCTCAAGAACTGAATATTTCAAGAAGCACTATGCGGCGTATTTTGAAAAATGATTTGTGTCCTCGTCCCTACAAAATCCCACTGACTCAAGAACTCAAGCCTACATACCATGCACAGAGAGTTCGTCATTTGGGTAATTAAACAACAACATGTGGACGGTGAGTTTTCCAACAAAATCATTTTCAGTGATGCGGTCCATTTTCATATTAATGACTTCGTAAACAAGCAAAATTGCCGCATTTGGAATGAGGAAAATCCAAATGTGTTTTGTGGGAAGGAAATGCATTCCAAACTTGTCACTGTTTGATGTGGATTTTGGGTTGGAGGCAACATTGAACCATTTTTGTTTGAAGAAGCTCCTGGAAATGCACAAACAGTCAATGACGTACGGTATCGGAGCATGTTAATCCAGTTTTTTTTTGTTTCGAATGGATGATATAAGCGTCGAAGATATGTTTAAACAAGGTAGTGCTACTTGTCAGAATTGACAGCCTAGATTATTTGAAGTTACAAGTTTGTGTTGATATCCCCATGAGCTCTCAAGCCTTAAAGGAAGAGATTAGGTACTGTATCAGTGAAATCCAGCCATATTTATGTGGAAATGTGATTGATAATTTTGTCAAAAGAACGCAAATGTGCTAGCAAAGCCAAGAAGGGCACTTATCAGATGTGTTGTTCCATACATAACTTCTACATAAGTCGACTTTTAGGATTGAAAAGCAAACATTTAAACTATGGCTTAAACGAGTGATTTAAATCAAGTGCTTTAAGTACAGCTAAGAATTTTTGTTATTTGTTTGTATCTTATTCAAATCGGCAATAAACTGGGTTTAATCAAATTCTTTTTTAGGATTATTAATAAATTGTACTCATTTATTGCACTACTAGCTTATCATGATGCAGGTTTTGCTTTAAATAAATCGTCAGAACTACGGCAAAATAATTTTGTCACGTATTCTTTTGGATGGAGAGCGTTACTCTCCGACGTAACGTTTGTAAAAGCGAAATGATTGTATGGCTTGCGTAGCTCTCCCGCTCTTCCTATGTAAGGCACTAAGATCGGTTATCACTTTTAGAAAAATGTACTTCGTTCAATGCTTGCTTGGTTTGTCTACTCTAATAAAGTTATTATTTTAATGATTGAGGCAGAATAGTCGTAACTATAATCCCCTAACCCCCTATTGGACTTTAGATTAAAACAGTAGACTCTACCGTTGCTAACGTTGAGTGTCCTCTTCTGATTTAATCATAACTCGTTACTCTGAACACTAACATCAACTCTCAACTCTTAACAAAAGCAGTCTTCTCTATAGTTCGGGCTAGTAAAATGAAAGAATCGTTTAAACTTAGATAAAAATGTAAAAATGTATTGATAAGAGCAATACATGCAATTAAATAAAGTATTCGTTCCTACTCATAAATTGCGCCATGTAGCATAATAAATTAACAGAATAGTAATAATCAAATATTGTATAATAATAATTTTCTCAAAATGCCGTACATACATTATCGGTTTATTAATAAAGTTACTTTTTAATCAAGTTACTTATAATAAGTAATAAAGTTACTTACAGTTTCTCTTGTAGTTTCTACACAAACTCATTTTATAATAATGCACAGGTGCTTTAAATATTCCTTTTTCTATTGGTTTAAATTTATGCTAATAATTAAACTTATCACTTCCGATGTACTATAATCTTGTTGACTCTTCATTCTAACATAAAACATAATTCTTTCGTTTATTCCCGACGGCCTTTTCTACTAAATTCGATACCTCAATTTATTCATTACTTTATTTATAATTAATTATAACTTCAATCCGAATTAATTCATGGATTTTACGTTCAAAAAATCAGACCGACATAGCTATTGCTTTTTAATACCCGAATCTCCTTTGTGTGGAGCGTATGGAAGGTTTTAAACGTTTCTTCCAGATAACTAAATTCTCAATCAAATTACATGGATTTCAATACTACGTTTTCCCCTCTTATGGTTAATTAAATTCATCTAATGTATTTTGTCCTGATCACGTATGAACCCTACTCTGCAATTGTCTTTAGCTATGATGAATTTACTGATAGCTATAATTTATTCTGAAACAATGTTGCCGTATTTACACACACATACAACGCTCAGCACGTTGTCTCCCCCGATCGATGTTTGTTAACTAGATTGATTCTCACTGATAGCGGTACTATTAATTGCCCAATCAGAACGACTCCCCGCTCTAACCTATAATTTGTATGATTGACTATGCTGATGCCACTGATTTCATTTATTCTGTCGGAAAGCGAATTGCCATTCTACATCTCTCAATAAAATTCTAACTTAACTGATAAGTAAGCAAGATGTTTTAATTGTTTTTTAGCTTATCCCTAATTTCCTGAACAGACGTTTGGTTGAACCTCTAAATGTTAATTACCATTTGTTTGGCTTCTAACTAGGGTACAACATGTTTAATGTTAACAATTCTTCGCAAAGTGTATCCCGTCTTGGGTTGCTTACCTAATTTATGAGTATCAACTGCCCAATCTTTCTAACATCAAAATAAACACGAACGAAGACATTTTGCCTCGTTACAATATTATATAATAATTAGAATAAATAATTAATTTTTAACTTGTATTTATCATGAAATTATGTAGATAACGAAGAACTTCTTATCTACCATCGTTGAATGTGTTTTGTTGCACAACGCGACATTCAACAGCGCAATACATTGACGGACAAGTAGCATTTTCTACTTTCTACTGGGTTAATTAATGATAAATGTAAGTTAGTTATTAATTAGATTCTAATTATTATATTGTAAGCTATATATTTTTAAATAGATTGTAATTAGTCTTAGGTTGGGGAAAAAGAAATCCATAATTTTTTCGTTTATTTTTAGACTATTCGATTTGAGATTGTTCTATTCGAGTCAAATATGCACTGTTTTGTTCTACAATTTGTCGCCATTTTAAAGGTAATATCATGATGACTCTTTCATAGAAGCGCTGCTCCTTATTAGCAACAAACTCGGCTAAGCAATTTTCACATCTTGAACGCAATTTCTTAACACCAAGGAAGTTTTGCAATGACAAAAACGCAAAGACACTAGCCACGGAGATCCACTTTAGGAAAAGAATCACCAGAGAAGCAATAGAAATTGAAAAAC
>WYDF02091788.1:0-10865 GCA_009867245.2 Adranes taylori | reverse complement strand
TACCAATATTTATTTTTCATATATACAATGGGATTGTAAATTTTTTTTAACCGAAACAGCTATATTAGTATATAACAAGGATGGACAACAGTCGGCCCATGATTATCTTGAATCCGGGCCGCTTTTAGAAGGCATAAATATAGAAAATACTTTCTATTCATTAAAAACCTGCAATAAAAAGTATTTACAATTTCTTTAATTTTATAATTGAATTTGAATATAATTCACAATACCTAACAGATAAACAAAGATTAACCCTACCACACTAGTGGTGTAGCGAGTATATATTGCGTTGTAAAAACTACAACGCAATACCAAAATATTTAATTGACCAGGCAAGAATTTAAAAGACTGTGCAAATGTATGGACGTTTGAAGCAAACTATATCTAAGGAATTGTTGAAGATAGCCTTCTAATATCGGATATTGTTTTAAAGAGAATGGAAAGGGTTATCAAATTCTAAAAACATATACAACGTTTTAAAAGAAGTTTTCGAAAAAAATTATTGATCGAAATAAGTTTAGTACAACCAATTACCCAAACCGTCAAAATTTAGATTTTTATTTATGTTTCATAAGTTTTCTGTTTTGAAGTTTATAAAAATCAAGTTATTTAAATTAATGAAATTTTTTTCTCAAATAACTCCGAAACAAAATTGTCCGCTTTTTAACAGTCGCTTTTTGTATGGCTCTCTGACTAAAATATCTTTCGATACACTAAACACAAAATTATGCAGTCGTTTTGTTTAGGAAATGGGTTGCAAAATTTGTATAGTATCTGAGATAAATCAAAAAGTTTTTAAATTCTAAGCGTGACGATGCTACGTTCTGTTAAGCATTGCGGTGGAACTAATTTCATTAGAAACTGATTATAATATATGCGAGTATGTACATAAGTACGTCTGTATGTTCAAGAATTTCTCCTTCCCTGTGGGACCGATCTGGATGAAATTTGGTAGACAGGTCTAGACTATCAGCCCACAGAACGGTTTTTTAATTTCGTATTCAAACTAGGAGATTGAAATTTTGCACACGTATAGTACCTTGTATTATGCGTCGAATTAAAAAGTCACATGTTGACAAATTGTGTAGGAAGCGGTCACGTTTGAAGCTTAATAAACTTTGAAATATCTTAGGAACGATAACAGATAGGACATTCGAATAAACTTATTCTATAAGCTACATAAAGTTCCGTCGATTTCGTTTGAAACATTTTTTTCCAAAATCACTTTTTTGAAAGTGTACTACTCTAAATATATCGGTTCCTAAGAAAGCCGGGAAAATGAAACTTAGGGAACATATGTAGGACCAAGGAGTCTCAATTTTGCCAGTATGGGCAACTGAATATACTTGATCGATTTTGAGCAATATTTTTTTTTCAAAAACTTTTTAGTAATATCCTGTATATTTTCTTATATTTTGGTAGCCCTTCCAATTTGCTTTATGATGATATCACATATGATGGATCTAGCTGTTACCATATCAAAGATATGACCCTTAATAACTTAAAATTTTGCAACTTGTCACCATGGCAACCGATATTCAACAATCATATTATAATCAAATCAAATCATTTATTGTGTGCTAGTTACAAGAAGTATTACACATGTCACGTTAATTGCTAAAACTATATTAATGTTTCATTATCTCCATGATTAAGTAAAGTGACAAAAACATGGTTAAATGAAATTTTGTTGAAACAGATTCTTTAAAAGTAAGTAAAATTTTTACAATTAAACAACACATTAGAGGTTAATTTGGTATCTCTTTTATAAGAAAAATACTTAATAACTTAAAAGAACACAAAGTTCTCATCGCGAACCACAAACTATAAAATTCAGTACCAATTCTTATTCCATGTTGGTCCACAATACCAGCATGATAAAATCAGTGATTTAATCACATAGAAAAATGAGCAGTAGAAATCTTACAACTCAAAAATACTTCACAAGTGTAGAAACTTTTTTCTATGAAAAAACTTTATGAAAAAACTTTTTTCTATGAAAAAACTTTTTTCTATGAAAAATTTCCTAGCCACATTTTTGAATTTTGCTATTGGCAGGTTTCTTATTTCTGATCGAAATTTATTAAAGAATCTAATTCCTAAAAAATTAGAATGTTTTTCTGTTTTACTTAACGGATATACATCTAAGCATACGTATAACTCATATATGCAAAGTTACAGGAAAAATTATTGTACGAGACATATAAACTGCTTCCGCAATTGAATAAATGTTGTTGTCAGTGGCGGGTATACATAATTTTTGGAGGGGATCGAAATGATTATTTTATTGTGAAATTCAGTTTTAAAACCAGAAGATTGAAATTTCGCTCGTATATAGTATATTGTATTATGCGCCGAATGAAAGTAATGTCATCCCCGCAAGTGGTATAGAGCGCGATGTTACCATATTTAAAATTTTACAAACTTTTTGATATATTTCAGGAACTCTAAAAGATAGGACACTTGAATAAACTTTATTCTACAGGCCACCAAAAGCTCGTTCAATTTTATTTGAAACATTATTTTTTTAAATTACAAACTAAGATATACACTGAGTGCTTTTTCTTTTGTAAAGTTTGCGATCGATTTACTTGAGACCTATTTACTGGAGGCCGCGTTCATAAGACCAAGGCAGTCTGGCGTGCGAGGCACACCAGACTGCTCTTTTAGTATTAACCGAAAAGAGAGTCAAGAGGGATCGTAGGCCAGCGCAGCTGTCTGCGCCGTAGGCAAATTCAGGAAAAATATGAGTCAGGAGCAGCCGTAGATCATGGCAAAGCGGACATCGAAGCTGTCCGCACCAAAGGCAAATATGGGGACCGGGTGATTCATGGGTAGGACGGAGATTAATGGGTTAGACTAATGTTGTTTAGTTTACCTTAAACAGTATTGTGCTAGTTGAATATAATAGACGACTTAAAAGGTGACAGTTAAAACTAAAAGTTCAACTTTTGTTTTATGCAAGATGTAATAAAACGTAGGACTTATATGAAAGATGGGGTGGCGATCACGTCCACGATTGTTTTTTAATAACATATTTAAAAAAAAGCATTTTGCAAAAAAAAATATTTAAGCTACGGACAGGGGCTGCTTTAGCGTTATTATCACCGTAAGTAAACCCAAAAAATGCCAACCCAGTTTTGAAATGTTATAAAATTTTTATAAATGTATTTTATAAATGTGAAATATTAAAATGTTATATTAAAGTTAATAGAAATGTAATCATAATACTAAAAATGTCGATAATATGTACTCTTTAAGTAATTCGTACATTTTTTGCGGTTTATTTAAGACAGTTTGTCCTACTACCTAGAGCCGGCCATGCTACGAGACTGTGTTGTGCCATTGTGCACATTGTAATCTGCATGTTCACATTTCAATATATTTAATAAAAGGCGGCGTGGTCAAGTTTTATTGTAAAAACGTTTTTAAAAAATATATACAATCTGTTTGCTTTTAGCTGAAAAGCTTTTAGCTTTTAGCTTTGCTTTTAGCTTTGTTTTTAGCTTTGCTTTTAGCTGTTACAAAAGATATCTAGGTTAGTGTTAGAGATATAACAGAATTTTATATAAGCAAAGTTCTTTTTATGTTTCTATTATCCTTACATCATTTGCTAGGATAATAGAAACCTTACATCAACGTGCGGTTTCATGTCAATCGGTTAAAATTAATTGTTGAAACTGATTGACAATTAACTAAAACTGTTATCTTAAAACCAAAAGGAGCGCTAACTTTGTTCCCGCTGTTCATTCGTCAAACTAGCGCTCCTTTTGGCTTTAAGATGACAGTTAGTTTATTGTCAATAT
Source organism: Adranes taylori (assembly GCA_009867245.2). Classification (NCBI taxonomy): domain Eukaryota; kingdom Metazoa; phylum Arthropoda; class Insecta; order Coleoptera; family Staphylinidae; genus Adranes; species Adranes taylori. Next base: position 7,056 of record WYDF02091788.1, on the reverse strand, counting down.
TATGTAAATAAAGTTGAAAATTTCTTTTTAAAAATTTTACTTAGTCTTTATTAACAACATAACTTTGTTTATGTTATTATTAACATAAATAAACAAGTAATTATATGTAAAATAAGTTTCTAAGTTTCAGTTTATAATACCTGGATTAGCAATTTCCAATATTTTAAAAACTATTCCTCCGACAGCAAACATATTGATATATGCTGATGACAGAGTTCTCTATCTATAGTAGCAGTAAAAATATATGACATTCAAACCAATATGCAACTTTGTTTGGACGAAATGCACGGCTATCTCGCTTTACTGCGTCTGTCCAAATGTCTCCCACTAAAAGCACGGGGCTGCTTTTTTCCATATGTAGGACAACTCCTACAATCAGCGTGACACTGGAGGGAGAAACATCTTGTTCAATCTTAAAGTTAAATATCTTGGCCTATATATGGATTTTAAACTAAATTTTGAACCGCACATCTCCTATCTGCACTCTGTATATTTGAAGAGAATACACATTCCAAAATCTCTTATGAAAGTTCTTTGGGCTGCCGACCCCTCCATTCTGATAATTTAATTAAGTCATATATCCGCTCCCTTTTAGACTATGGATGCCATATTTTCTCAGATAGTTCTAAGATTTGAACTATGAAGATCAACAGTATTCAGTACTCGGCTTTAAAAATATGTCTGAGTCTCTTGAGATCATCTCCAATAATGTGGATGCCAGTTGAGGCCCTAGAGCCTCAACTGGCATTCATCATGTATTCACTTTAAAATATTCACCATGTACTATGATAACTCTCTTCTCTATGTATATCAAAACTTCGCTGAGTTGAGCAAGGTTTATTTCAAAGATTCGATCCAATTTTTTACAGATGGTTCGAAACTTCTCTCAAATTCATCTTTGGCTTTTGGATTTTTTTTTCACTCTGTCAATATAAATTTGTCCGTAAAAATATCACACTTTTTTGATAGTCTTGCACGGAGGCCTTGACTATTCTGTAGTCTATTGAGTTGATCCTTACACTTAACCTCAAACAATCAGTAATTTTCTCTGATGCTCTTAGTGTTATCCAATCCTTAGAAGGTTGCCGATCTAACTCTTCCAGAAGACTATTCTTAAATATTAGAGAAAGACTCTTCTTTGCTTCTCATAACAATATTAGCATCTATGTTGGATTTCTAGTCAAAACGGAATTTATGGATTCCCAAATCGGGTCATTCGAGGAATCCCACTCTCTTCGAAATTGATCATCTTTTTCTAGATTCATTTATTAAAAATAATATGTTCTCAGAGTGGCAAACACGATGGCCGGATTCCTCTATTTTAGTAGGGAAAATATTGTGTTCAAATAATCCTGTTATTAAATGAAAACCAACCCTGGTTCTCAATATTAGGATTAACATCTAGATTTAGAATATCTACCATTAATAGATTAAGAACACTCGCTATGTCCTGCTCAAGTATTCAGAATTGGAATCTTAGTCTGTAGTCAATTCGGGGACTTAAACCATATTTTCTTTGAATGTCCAGTTAATTCTTTTTGACCAATTGATATCCTACAATGTTCCTACTCCTTTTCACATCAACGGCCATCTGTATAATCCTTCGCTGTAAGTCTGTAATTGTCTGATGAGATTCCTGAAACTCAGTTCAATTAAATTATAACACGAACATTTGATAATTAATAAACTCTCCTTTGAGTTTACGTTCAACATAAGGTTTTAAACTGTCATAAAGAGGTTTCGATTTATGTCTGTTTTTTGGGTTCATGCGTGGTATTCCCACGTTAACGCCACTTCATATGATCAACATTAATGTATTCTCCGTAATGCACACTTGCTACTTGTATATTGGGGTTAGAAAAGAAAAGATAGATAGAGAGGGAAAAAAGGGAAAATATAAAAAGAAAACGAAAGAAAAAAGGGAAAAGAAAAGAAAGAATAAGAAGAAAAAAAGGGGAAAAAGAAGAAAAGGGAAAAAAAATTCACACAAATGTATATTCAAGTACCTGATGGAATCCTTTATAACTCATTCCTCGCCGTATCTTAATCACTACGGATGCACGTTGCTTATAAATACTTCATACATAACAATGACTTATTTGTAAGTAGTAAAGTCGGTGATATATCTTATGGGCGAAAACAGGCCGACTAGAGAGAGAAAAAAGAGAAAAGAAAAAAGAGGAAATACCAAAAGAAGAAAACCAAAGAAAAAAGGGAAAAGAAAAGAGAGAGAAAGGAGAAAAAAGGGGAAAAAATCACACACATTTATATTCAAGTATTTAAAGGAATCCTTTATAACTCATTCCACGTCGTATTCTAATCACTACGGATGCAGGATACTTATAAATACTTCGTCATATCAATGACTTATTTTTAAATAGTAAAGTCGGTGATAGCTCTTATGAGCGGAAACAGGCCGACTAGAGAGGGAAAAAAGAGAAAATAGAAGAAGAAGAAAACGAAAGAAAAAAGGGAAAAGAAAAGAAAGAATAAGAAGAAAAAAAGGGAAAAAGAAGAAAAGGGAAAAAAATTCACACAAATTTATATTCAAGTACCTTTATAGAATCCTTTATAACTCGAATCCTTTATAACTCATTCCTCATCGTATCCTAATCACTACGCATGCACGTTACTTATAAATACTTCGTCCATATCAATGACTTATTTTATTAGTAGTAAAGTCGATGATAGGCCTTATGGACGAAAACAAGCGGACTAGAGAGGGAAAATAGAGAAAGGAAAAAGAGAAAATAGAAAAAGAAGAAAGAAAAAAAGGGAAAAGAAATGAAAGAAAAAGAAGAAAAAAGGGGAAAAAAGAAGAAAAGGGAAAAAATCACATTAATTTATATTCAAATACCTAAAGAAATCCTCATTCCTCGTCGTATCCTAATCACTATGGATTCACGGTACTTATAAATACTTATCAATGACTTATTTGTTAATAGTGAAGTCGGTGATAGGCCTTATGGGCGAAAACAGGCCGACTCTAAAGAAATATTAGACAAGAGACAAGACAAGACAAGACATATACTTGAGTAGGTAACTATGACATGTGATATATCATTCTAAAGAAGATTTTTTACAATTTGAGAATACGTAATAAAATTGGGTACCTTCGATTTAAATTTTGAATGTATTTGTTAAATCTAAGCCATTTGATGCTCAATTGTTTTTTGGCTATGGCAGATAAAAAAAATCTTGAACAACATTTTTCTAGTACATTTTGTTATATCTCTAACAATAGCCGAAATATCGGCTGTTACAACTAAAATGAAACAAAATGTATATATTTAATATTTAAAAACACATTTCACACCTGATCAATATTGAACAGTTTTTTTTTGCATAATTTCTTCAAAGGTGGTCCAATTTTATTTGAAATACTTGTTCCTAAAATCAAAATCGGTACATGCTCAACTGTTGTTGTACCGAAAGATTGTTATAGGCTTAACCGATTTCACAAGTTTAAAAAATGCATGTTAAAGTTTGTAGTAATTTGACATTGAAAATAATTGCATTAATTTAAATAACTTGTTTCTAAAAAAGCTCCAAAAGGATCAAAATTTTAAAAAGGTATTTGCCTTTAAAACAATTTTTTTCAGTGTGCTTGTTTGAATACCCTGAAACAATTTTGAGCGATTTTGTTAATTTTATTGGCGCTCCAATAAAATTAACAAAATCCAATAAAACACCAAATATATTTTTTTATATATTATGACAATTCTCTAGATTCTCTTTCATAGGTATGATGTTTAATATAAGAGGTCTAATTTGAATGATTATAGCCTAAAATATTTTAAACATTCTCCATGGTCACCGCGACTACAAATACAAAATAAAACTCGCGCATTATGTTCATTCATAGACGGATTCTTTGAATGCATAAAAAATCATTTTCTATGCATTTGGATGATACCTTTCATTATAAAGTACATCTACGCTATACATACGTAAAACATATGAAACGTAAACGATTAAATAAGTCTTATCGCTTAGCTTGAGACAGTTGATCAAAACATTTTGAAAATCTGATCCATATTTCATGGCGGCAAGATCAAAGACGAAATCGGAATGAATTATTATAGACCGCGTGTACTAGTATTAGGAATATGAGAGAATATCATCGCATACAATGTTGCCAGTTTAACATATATCTGTACGAATATGTTCTTCTGTACTATGGATACTACGGGTATTGTAGAAATACCCGGAGGGAGTTAGTTTTGTTATTAAATAGTTTTAATTCTGAATGCATAAAATATGCATTCAAATAGACATCAAACAAGGCATTATTTCCAAATTTGATACTACCTTCCATCTGATACTCGATATCATCCGAGGGATGGTATCAAAAATGATTATTTGATTATATTTTATTACGTCTTTCATAATTTACATTCGAATTGTTTTGCATAATATCACATAAAAAGGAAAGTGATCATGAATGAGGCTGAAAGAATGGTTAAGAGAGAATGTTTGGCAGGAATAAAAAGCAAGAAACTGGCATCAAAAGATAATGGAAGGAAAAGGTATGAGATAGGATAGAGGAAGAATGAAACATGTAGAAAAGCAAGAGAGGGATGTAAAAATAATGAATAGTAAGTGTAATAGCAGATATAAGTGGATAAGTGAATAAGAGAATGATGTATGCCAGATTAAAAATGTCGGGAATTAGTGTGGAAGAAAACAGAATCAAGGAGAGATTGAGCATAAGAGGATAAGTTGAATAGGTGGTAAAACAGATAAAAGATAGGATCATTGGAGTATGGAATGTGAAGGGCCGAAATGGAATGATGAGGATAGAGTATGTGCAGAGAATTATCGAATGTGTTTTTGGTAGAAAAGTAGAGAAATAGGGATAATGTAACATATGGGAGGGGGGATAAAGAGGCGTGGAAGTTGAAAAAGGAAGATAGTCGTTGCTGCTTCTTCTTTAGTTCAGGAGATGAAAATAAGAAAGAAGACTTCTTATCCACTCTTCAATTTATGTAATTGTATTAATAGTGTAACGATAGAAATTGCTACACCATTAAAACGCTAAAGATTTCAATGTCTCAATGATGAATAAGTTAAATTGTAAGAAAAAACTATGCTTCAGTTAGTATATTCAGATATAGTAAATAAATATCGCTTCAAATTAATAAGATTAGTCTGTATAGAAGTCAAGCTCTAAGAATGAAGACCACTTAATAGATATATAGACAGACATACGTTCATGTTAGTTAGCTACGAGCATCTTAGGATTTGTTCGTTCGATTATATAAAATGTACGTTGATAGTAGCTTCATAGTTTTTCTCGGAACTCTAGGCAACAATAAAACGTCACTTGATGTCTCTGTAGTCGTTCATCTGCGCAACCCTTCGGGTAGATTCGGTCCTGGAACCGAACATTGTCCTCGTACTTTCTAGAAACTCTCGACTTTACAAGCAGGAGAGAAATAGACAGTTAACAAGTTAGAGAAAGATGTACTGTTTTTGAAGCCGTCAGTTTTTGCAAGCAGGGATAATCCCATCTTTATTTATGTCGGTAGCCGATCCGCTCGGGTCTTCAAAAAGATTTATAAGATGAAACCCACTTGAGTCTATTCCATTCTGTTTCCAGTTTTCAAGTTTAAGTTCTAAATACTTCACGACACTCAGTTCCATGAAATCTCTTAGTAATCGCTTTTACTGTTCTCTCCAATACTTATTCTAATTTCAAGAAAAGAAAGTAGTTAGGTTCGTGTATTAATCTCGTCGCTTGGAATTATGCGACAAGTAGAATCAGTTTAAATTGAACACATCTAAGTCAAATTATTATTATATTTATTTAGTCGGATTAAAGAACCGATCGCTACCAATCAGTAAGAAATCAATTAATTTAATAATGTAGGAAGAGAAATATTAAACTCAATTAATGATTAGGAATAACAAGCTTCATTTAGATTTGGTTATTGCACAATAGATATTTATTTGTTATTCAATTATGCTTAGAATAAATGCAGGTGTTACTGCTAATAATTCATTGAACGTAACTAAACGTGAGTTATAAATTTAATTAAACATTTAAGATGCGTTAAGTTATTATCAAGTAAAACTAAATTCAATTGAAACGTTTATTGCAAGTTTATTTACTAGAATTTATAAAACTAAATATTTATTTAACAAATGTTTTAATAATTTGCTGATTGATAATAGAATTTTTTAACCTGATTGATCGTTTCATTTCTTTATTAGTGTTTATCATAAATTGTATAATCATTTAATCAAAAGCCCTGGACCGTCATTTTTTATTTTATGCTACTTCACAGTTGTAAATAGGCAATGGTCAAGACCGAACGTACAGTGTTTGACCATTATTAGCCCATAAATCAATATTAATATTTGTGATCCCATAAAGAATTGGAAGTCTTGTGAACGCAGCTTGTGAAGACTAGCCTAATTCCATGTCGCACCAATTTTCAGCGCTACAATAGTTGATGGTTTTTTATTTAATATGTGGTGGAAAGAGACAGGTTTTGACGGCAAAATTGTAGTAAGAAATATAATTAAGTATATCTGAGAATATATTGTTGTTTTTGGAATTTAAATATTGTGAATAGTTTTTTTGTTATAAAAAGAAGTGACAAATAAAGGTTTTTACTACTACTAGTACTATATTTAAGTAGATCATGTCTTGTACGATATTCACATTTTATATATCACAACAATGTAATAAAGTTGCGGCGGAACTACACAACATAACGTTACAAAAAAAAATTATATAGAATATTCTGATTTTGTAGTAGAAACAGGTATCATAAAATCATATTATTTTATATAGATCGAGAGCACAATGAAATGACTAGGAGCTTTAGATATACGGAAATAAATAAAAAAAGATGGGAATAGTGCATGCAGGTGTTCAATTTTGAGCAAACATGTGGTAATGCAGAGGTAGCAAAAAATGAGGAAAAAGTAACTACTCGGAAACCGTACAGCAATAACTTATCTAAATAATAAATAAGTATGTATATTATATACGTACGTAATTATTGCCAATTAATTTATTTAACTGTGTTTAAGGAATTTACCAAC
>WYDF02091777.1:0-10865 GCA_009867245.2 Adranes taylori | reverse complement strand
ACGATGCGTAGAAATACCTTGAGGACGTGCGACATCAGGCTTATCATTCGGTGGTCGTCGCATCGAGAAGCGTTCGGGTTTTTTTTGCAGAGCGATGAACGTCGACCTCAGCCAATCTGTTGGTATTTTCCCAGTTTCATATATTGAGTTGAACAACTATGTGAGAAGTTTTAGGCCTCTATCATCTGCACTGACGATTTCAAGGTTTCCGCGTGAATATTATCTGGTCCTACGGCCTTGCCACACGGCTATTATTACGTGTAGCATAATCAAATTCGAATTAGATAGAAGTCTATCTTTAGGAAAATTTAGTGTTCCATTGATCAATTTTTTAAATAAAGCAGATGTTTTAAATGTGCCCCGTCGCTTGGTTTACCGTAGCCTCCAACTTCAATATTGATAAATTGGTAGTTTGCATCAACGAGAACTTGAAGTACAATGGAAAATACCCTTTACAATTGAAATACATTGATTCAGAGTTGTTTGAACAACGCTACGAATATGCTTCCCATCTGGCGCCCCGACGCAGTTAGGAAAATTCCAAATTTCATAATGGAACGAGCATATGGATTTTGTATAATGAGTTTCAAATATATTCTAATATCTCCGGAACAATATTGGCTACTATAGTTTTACCCATGCGAAATAAAAATACCAAACCTCTAAAATTCTGACAGTGGAGAAATATCTGCAACAAAGAAATTGGTTTATCAATGTAATAATTTATAAATCTCTATTTTGCAGTCACCTTAGCCAAAACGCGATGGAGACGACTAAGGAAAACGTTCAAAAGGAAACTCTCAGAAACGTCAGTGAACCATTAAGGGGATGGAGTTGAAGATGATGAAGGCGAAAAACCAAATTGGCAATATTTTGACTCGCTTCTATTTTTAAAGATCAGTGTGTGTCCCGACGTTCTACTGGAAATTTTGATAGGCCACATAGTGAAGATACTGAAAACGCAAGCGAACTGAACAGCATGGAAGCGAGATTGATTCACAGCCTACTACACCGGCGTCTTTCTCAGCAACTCCACAATATACACCTTCAGTGGCTCCAATACTTAAAAAACCAAAAACGCAAAAAAAAAACAACCGATGCTTTCGGAGAAGCATTACTAAAGGCAGAACAAGAAAAAAATGCATACCTAAAAACAAAGAGGAAAATAGGGACAAGAGGAAAGAAAAGGAACTAGATGAAGACGAGGCATTTTTAAGAGTATACTTCCACACGTAAGAGCAATGAACCCAAAACAAGGAAAAGATTCCGTATACAAGTTTTGCAGCTTGTAGACAACGAAATTCCTGCACAATCATCCATGCAATATGTTCCACAAAGATTTCCATTTACTCATTAAGTTGGCAGTTCCCAGGTAGTACAGGTTATGGCACTCAGCAAGATCAACAAGTTCCCAACGAATTCCATTTCAGTCTGGCAGTAAAGTGGTAAAATCAATCCAGGCGGCGAAAATATACATAGCTTGTCTGGAGCCCAGCATTATCACTTAACAGACTTCCAAACGTATAGAAACATGTAAATATTCTTGTTTTGTACCTATTGCTTTTTTAAAGTAAAGTTATTTGTACTTACCGCTACGTTAACATTCGTCCTTCTTCAATTGTTATGTGCTGAGCGTGGTAGTTCTTCCAAGATATATTTACTTTGTCACCAATTTTGCTTCAAATATAGTCGAATGTATCACTGCTCATTCGCATGTAGTCAAAAAATGCCGATTATCTTTTCATAGATCGTTAAAAAGGTGATGGTATTCACCAATCTGACTTCGCTTTTAATTTAACGGATGTATTGTTTACTTTCTTCTATTTTGAATAAGGTACCACTTCCTTATACTACAGTTAAACAAGATCTCATCTTCATCCGACGAAGATGAATCATCTTCATCCGTTATGTGCGATGCAGAGGTGGTACTATGGTGCAATGCTAAGTGCGGTGCGTCGTTATGGCCATCCCCTTAGGAAACAGACAATAAGTATTGGATGAACGATGCAGAAAGAAGTTATATAATTTTTGGCAAAGAGAATGAAGCATGGCAACACTGCGTAAATTCATACGGAAAAAGGCGGGAAAGAAAATACGGGAATTTGGAAGAAAAAGCCTTAAAGTTTGGCATTATAAATAAATAACTGTTGGGTTATGGAAATTTGTATTACTTATTATTTAAAAAAAACTATTTTTGTTTTAAGAATTTTTGTATTAGTTTCAGTGAAACATTGTACCGGGTTAAACTGAACATTTTGAATGGTAAAGAAATTATGCCAAGAAAGGTTTATTTATGAGGATAGTTGAAATACGCAATGCTTAGTACATAATAAACTAACTATTACTTTATATAGTATGTAGTAAAATGGATGATTTCCAATACAAGAGCTAGCAGACGCGTACAAAAATTATTTACAGTAAAAACAAGAAGTGTTTACAAGAAAAATTTTACAACACAATTTATTTTTAAATTATGTAATCAGTCTAAAATTTCTAAACAGGTTACGTCGTAATTCGCATTAGTGTTAAAGAACGCATAACTTAAAAATGATTTTAGCAGAATGAGAAATAAATTAAAATCATTAAACAATATAGTTTATGTAGCCATAAATCTGAAGCAATTTAGGTCAAATATCGAAATTTATTAAAGACACAACGAAAACTCGTTTGTGGCTATTGTATATTTTGATTGGAAATCAATCTAAAGCAGAATACATGTCGTCTGTTATGTTCTAGCGCAAGTAACACCTTTATTTACATTTCGTTGTACATTTTATATCGCAACACGTGGTATGCGAAGATGTTATTAATGCAAATAAATAGTATAATAAATAATTTCGTTACATTTTATTCAAATTTTTTAAATAAAAGATATGAAATATAATTTTTATAAAGCAAATATAAAAATGGTGTGTTTTGTAACTACAAGGTTATTCCGAAATTTCCCCATCGCAATGAATTTATTACTCACAAGAAAAAAAATTGTTCATATTACCGAAATATTACTTGTCAATTCTACAAATATCTCTTCTTGTACAATGTATTTAAAGGCCCCTACACTAGAAACCATTAAATGTAATTAAAATTTGTCGATTGTACTTCAGAAAGCGTCAAATGTAATTCAGATAACTCAATTCTAATTCAGGAAGCATCACATGCAATTCAAATTACTCAATTGTAATTCAGAAAACATGAAATGTAATTCAGATTAGTAAATTTTGCTTGTTGTTTCTTGAATTGTAATTTCTTAAACATAAAACGAAATTTAGACGAGACAATTGTAATTCAGACAGCAGTTATAATTCAGAATGCATTAAATGTAATTCAGATTAATCAATTATAAGCCATAAGGCATCAAATATAAATCAGATTACTCAATTATAATTCAGAAAGCATCAAATGTAATTCAGATTAGTCAATTGTAATCCATAAAGCACCAAATATAATTCAGATTAGTAAATTGTGTTTGATGCTTTCTGAATTGAAATTTTGAAAAAATTAAACGAAATTCAGGGACATTGTATTTAAGAAAGCATCACATGTAATTCAGATTAGTCAACTATAATTCAGAAAGCACCAAATGTAATTCAGATTAATCATTTGTAAGCTATAAGGCATCAAATATAAATCAGAGTACTCAATTATAATTCAGAAAGTATCAAATGTAATTCAGATTAGTCAATTGTAATTCAGAAACCATGAAATGAAATTCAGATTAGTAAAGTGTGTTTGATGTTTTCTGAATTGAAATTTCGAAAATATCAAAGGAAATTCAGACGAGGCAACTAATTCAGAATGCATCACTTCTAATTCAGATTAGTCCATTATAATTCTGAAAGCATCAAATGTAATTAGGATTAGTAAATTGTGTTTGATGCTTTCTGAATTGTAATTCCGAAAACATTAAACGAAATTCACGGACATTGTATTTCAGAAAGCATCACATGTAATTCAGATTAGTCAACTGTAATTCAGAATGCACCAAATGTAATTCAGATTAATCAATTGTAAGCCATAAGGCATCAAATATAAATCAGATTACTCAATTATAATTCAGAAAGTATCAAATGTAATTCATATTAGTCAATTGTAAACCATAAAGCATCAAATATAATTCAGATTAGTCAATTCTAATTCAGAAACCATGAAATGAAATTCAGATTAGTAAATTCTGTTTGATGTTTTCTGAATTGTAATTTCGTAAACATCAAAGGAAATTCAAACGAGGCAACTGTAATTCAGAAAGCATCACATCTAATTCAGATTAGTCCATTGTAATTCCGAAAGCATCAAATATAATTCGGATTAGTAAATTGTGTTTGATTCTTTCTGAATTGCAATTACGAAAACATTAAACGAAATTCAGGGACATTGTATTTCAGAAAGTATCGCATGTAATTCAGATTAGTGAACTATTATTCAGAAAGCACCAAATGTAATTCAGATTCATCAATAGTAAGCTATAAGGCATCAAATATAAATCAGATTGCTCAATCATAATTCAGAAATCATCAAATGTAATTCAGATTAGTCAATTGTAAACCATAAAGCATCAAATATAATTCAGAATTAGTCAATTGTAATTCAGAAACCATGAAATGAAATTCAGATTAGTAAATTCTGTTTGATGTTTTCTGAATTGTAATTTCGTAAACATCAAAGGAAATTCAAACGAGGCAACTGTAATTCAGAAAGCATCACATCTAATTCAGATTAGTCCATTGTAATTCCGAAAGCATCAAATATAATTCGGATTAGTAAATTGTGTTTGATTCTTTCTGAATTGCAATTACGAAAACATTAAACGAAATTCAGGGACATTGTATTTCAGAAAGTATCGCATGTAATTCAGATTAGTGAACTATTATTCAGAAAGCACCAAATGTAATTCAGATTCATCAATAGTAAGCTATAAGGCATCAAATATAAATCAGATTGCTCAATCATAATTCAGAAATCATCAAATGTAATTCAGATTAGTCAATTGTAAACCATAAAGCATCAAATATAATTCAGAATTAGTCAATTGTAATTCAGAAACCATGAAATGAAATTCAGATTAGTAAATTCTGTTTGATGTTTTCTTAATTGTAATTTCGAAAATATCAAAGGAAATTCAGACGAGGCAACTGTAATTCAGAAAGCATCACATCTAATTCACTTTAGTCCATTGTAATTCTGAAAGCATCAAATGTAATTCGGATTAGTAAATTGTGTTTGATGCTTTCTGAATTGTAATTTCGAAAACATTAGACGAAATTCACAGACATTGTATTTCAGAAAGCATCACATGTAATTGAGATTAGTCAACTATAATTCAGAAAGCACCAAATGTAATTCAGTAGTCAATTGTGCCGTAAACATTTGCAACGTCCAAGAACGTGGCGATCACTATTCTCCCTTTTTCCCTTGCGGATGCTACAATTTCTTACGGCTTAGTTGCCTGTTACACCGCTGAAAGTGATTTCCTGTAACCGATTTGGTTTGAGCTAATAATATTTTTTTATTTTTCTAAATTCGCTTGTGTGGATTCGTTAATTAGAACTTCGGTCAACTTGAACAAATCATTGATTACGCTGGTTAGTCTCTTGTTCTTGATTAGCATTGGATCATTACGCAAATTCAATATTCCACAAGAAATTCTACCCACAAGACAAATACCTCTGCGTCTTCAATGTATTTAAAGGTCACTACACTTTTCCAATTGTAATTCAGATTCGATCAACTACATTTCAAAAAACTTCAGATGTAGCTGACGAATGAAAGTAAGAAAATATATTGTTTGAAATATAATTTACAAAACCTGTAAGTAATTTCCAAATTTCTGAAATATACCTTCAATCTTAAGATAAACAAACGATTGCTGTACAAATAAATTCAATATCATATACGTACATAATTTAAAAGAATATTAAAATTACGGAATAACAAAGTCACATTTTAGGATTCATGAATATTTTAGTATTCATAAATTTGAAATGGCACATTATTGCAAATTTTAAACGATTACGTAAGCATGATAATTATTTCTTGTTTTGTCTTGATTATTTAAAAAATTTACATTTGTAATCGATGTGTTATTTAATGAGTGCTAATTTATTACAACATTAATATTTGCTTTTTATATATTGCCAAAATACATCCTTTTACACACCTGTGCTCATATTATATTCATTCATATTAAATCCAGATAGGTTGAAAGGTTACACGACGATTTTATAATATGCTGCGAGTATTATAAATTTAATAGATATATTATAAGTATTAAATTTAAAGCGGATACTTTTATGTTGCAAAACCTATAAAAAATAATAATAGTTGTTTATATATAATGTTATAAATAATAGTTAGCTATTTATATATATATATATACAATGTACAATATACAATATACAATATACAATATACAATATACAATATACAATATACAATATACAATATACAATATACAATATTATTAAAATAAAATTATTTAAAACAGTATTCAAGACATAACTAAAACGTCGACCGTATTATAATGTGCAAAAGAATGTTAACGACAAATTTGAATGATGCACTAAGCGCTTTTTATATATTTTTTGTTATTATATCTTTATAATTTTTATTAATCTATTTTTGTAGTCTAGTATCCGCATTATTAATTTATTTTTACTTGATGTATAATAGCACAATATACCCTAATATTGTGCTATTATACTTTTTTATCTTTGTATAACTGTTAAATTCTACTAACATTAGAGTCTAATAGACGCAACTTATATGTATTATGGAAATCAAAAGAGCCAATGAATTATTTATTACTATAATTCTTAAATAATTAAATAAATAATTTAATGTCTCTTTCCCATATATAATTACTATTACCCAACAAATAATGTGTTTTATACTATGATAATTGAGTTATTTAAGTATAAATAAAACATAATTGCTTATTAAATATAAAATTGATTTCAATTTAGAATAGAAACTAATAGTTTTCACTATAATCATAATGAATCAAATTTGCGTTATATTTCCTAAACCAACAATTTTTATGTAACAATGAATTCTAAACAATAATTTACTTGAAGTCTAATGTAAATAATAATTACTTGTCATCAAGAAGCATTAAAAACATTGAAGTAAAAGTTTTTATTGCAATTATTATGAACCGTTGCTATTAAAAACAAGTTGTTTACGTATTCGACTAATTTTCGTGATTTTACTATTCAAATAAATTACTATTATGGAACGAAAACGAAGTATTATACTTTCATATTACAAGGACAGTTTAATTGGTAAAACATGAAGTAATTGGTACAATAAAGAGTTATCTAATGTTGGAAACGCAGTTAAAAATTAAAATAATCACAGAGAAAAACAAATCGTGAAAGAGGAACCACAGAAAAGAAATTGCGAAAGCAACAAAGTGATCTAATGATAGTAAAATGCAACAAACACAAAATAAAAATAAGAAATCTTGGTTAATCTTCAACAGATATCAAAACTGCTTCCAGGCAAGTAAAAAAGTCACCAAAACAGAAGTCAACGATAAAAAAATAAGTGAGGTAGCAGCTACTATCTAATTTATAAATTACAACGATAGAACGAGATTCATAATACTGGCCGATAACATAGAAATATTGTTCCCATATTTAAACACTGTGGAGATCCAACCGATAGGAAATATTACAGACCAATGGCTGTACAAACCCACAATGTGAGTTCAACCCATTTCGTACAAAAATATCATTTATTGCCGGTATGTCAATATAGGTTCAGATCAAAACTATCTACATTAAAAATTTAAAGCAAATTAATTTTAGAACTGATTCTAAGTAACTAATTTTTATTTAGACAAGAACTTTATACTAATTTTATTCCCTATGCACTAATTTTTAAACTAATGAACTAATTAAATGATGCTTGGTAGTTATTACCTACATCTACTTGAGAATCGTAATTAAACTCTGTTGTATGCGAGTTAATCTTTTAATGAACATAAAAAATAGAAATAAAAGAAATCAAACTGAGTTTCATTATTTTAAGTACTATATTGACCTAATACGAGGGATGCTGTTAAAACTTCGGGATGTAGCAACACTGTACTTAAGCGATTATTATCCTATAAAGCGTCATGAAGTTTGATCTGTCAGTTGTCAAACAAAAGTGACAGATTGTAAATATATCAAACCGTTTCCTTACTGCAAATTTTCAAAATTATATAGAATTCAATAAAAATGGATTTGAATAGAGAACATTTTCGAGCAATGATTTTATTTTATCTTCGTTTAAAAAATAGTGAACAGGAGTGCATCGAAGATTTGAAAATTGTCTTTGGTGAAGAGGCACCTTCAAGAACAACTATCTAAGATGGTACCAAGAGTTTAAATTTGGCTGCAATTATATTATTGATGAATTTTGTGAAGGTCGACCAATGACATCGAAAACTGCTGAAAACATTGATGCTGTACGAAATATGATAAAGTCAGATCTTCATCTTACATATAGAGATAATGAGTCACACTTAGCTTTGTGTATGAAACAAATTAATGACATTTTACATCATCACTTAGGTGTTAAAAAAATATGTTCCCGTTGGATCCCCCATAATTTAACTGAAGCTGAGAAAGAGGTTCGTGTGAACTGGTGTAAAGAAATGCTTAAACGATTCTACTCAGGGAGATCAAATTTAATCAAATTGATCTACGACATTACTAATGGTGACGAAAGCTGGATCTATGCTTATGAACCAGAAATGAAACAGCAGTTAACTGCATGGGTGTTTGAAGATGAAATCAAATCCACAAAAGTCACTCGCTGCCGCAGTGTTTCTAAGAAAATGGTAGCTTGTTTTGTCTCAAAAACTGGACATTTCGCTACTATTCCACTTGAATATCGTAGAACTGCTAATGCAGAATGGTATACATCCATTTGTTTACTCCAAGATATCACTGAATTGCGAAATACAAATAGGACGCGACGTATCATTCTGCACCATGACAATGCCAGTTCTACAAATAGTAAACTATTTGAGCAGTTAAAAGGTAGAATTGTTGTGTCATCCTCCATCTAGTCCTGATTTAAGTCCTAACGACTTCTTTACTTTCCCAAAAATAAAAATAAAAACGATTTTCATCTCTAGAAGATGCAGTAGAAGCGTTTCAAAATGAGATTTCAAGTGTACCATCTTCGGAGTGAAAAAATGCTTTGATGATTGGTTCACTTGCATGAAAAAATGTAACGAGTGTAAAGGGGACTATTTTAAAAAGCAAATAAAGTATTATTTTATTTCTAGATTTTTTGTCTTCCATCCCGAAATTTTAACAGCAGCCTCGTAAAACTTAGTATCTTATATTTAAGTTAGATAAATGAAATAAATGATACACTGATATTAATTCAATCCATATAGTCGGGTGAGTTTAATCAGTAAATCCGTAAGGTTCATTTTATTTAACAAGAACAAACCCACCCCAGTATACTGTGGTGTAGTACAAAAATACACGCGACAATATTCTTTTATGAGGAGTTCTATAAATTAAGTATAAGAGAAGAAGCGCCGGAAAAGCTCAAATCTTATGGAAGAACTCATATTGTTCGAACTAGTAGCACTGCCTCAAAAAGAATGAGGGTAATAATAGTAACTCCACAGAGCTCTTCTCTTTCTGCAACACTTCAATACATTTGGGGTCGTTTTATTGACAATACTGGGCTACCTCTAAGCGTTTTTCAGAAGGCGTCTGTTTCTAAATTGAAATATACAGTTGATACTGATATGGCATTGATTGGGTGTAAGCGAGCGACTGTTGTTGATCTCTCCACAATGCGAAAAACATTTGTATCACTAGCGCTTTATTGTCACAGTCGCATCACAGATAAGTTTTAAATTCTTCAATATTTTTTTTCAAATTCTATTACATTACATTTTGCTATTTATAATAAAAATTCTCTAGACAATTCTCTTTACAAAAGATTAGAGGGCAATCGGTAAAAATTCTCTGGTTAAACAAATTCTGTAGGAACTAAATAGAGTAGGACCATATATTTGGATAAGGTGTGTTTGAGTTTTGATGGTACTAAGTCGGCTACCCGAGAACGGACTCCTTTATGGGTTTGTGAATTATAAAAGCGACTCTATTAATTGATTCGGTTTCATATCTTCAGTTCTCTTCAGTTTTTCTATAATTTCTGATATTCCAATGGTGAGCATGGTTTTACCTGTATTTTCAACAGTCGCCAATTTAGCGATTTTCTTAAGATTTCAAACGGTCCAAGTGCAGATTTCTTGCCCACTCGTGGTCCTTATTCTCGAACTCCGAGTGCCTCTCGGATCACAAAATTGTAAGTCACTTTTTTGATACAGTTTCATCCAATTTTCTTTGAACAGAACAAAGTACTAGACTCTACGTAGGAAATTCAACATTTTATTTGCTAACAATTTGTAACAACTTGTTAAGTGAGCAAAATATCTATATTGTTTCTCGATGCGTATACAATCACTCTCATGACGTAAATAGCGCACACTGCAGAGCATAGATCTACAGATCAAACAGTTCATATGTTTGCACTCTTACGTATTTACTCTCTTCGGTTGTTTTTATTAATTATTTTCAATTATGCAACACTTTCATCTTCTCTTGAGGTCAGTTGATTTAACTAAAGCTGCCAACTTTACACACGATTTATTTTCTTGTATATTATACAAAATATTAGATAAGAAATGCATCAAGTAGAATCAATTATTAAAAATCAAATTCAGTGATCCAACTCCAAAAAGGTTTTTTATTTATCAAAGCTCAAAAATAACAAATGACAAATATTCGCTATCCAGATTTCAAAACCTTTTTTTCTTCCTTATTCAAGTTTATAAATAAGTTACTACAAAT
>WYDF02091766.1:0-10865 GCA_009867245.2 Adranes taylori | reverse complement strand
TTCATTTTCCCTTTCTGCGTCCGTCTCATACGACAATCTCCTAGCAACGTTTCTAAGATCGCCTGCTCTCACTCGTAATCCAGCATGATTCAATGAAACATACAATACTACATTAGAATAGTATTTACAGTGATTAACAAAAAGTTACTAGCAATATCTCAAATTAGACATATTGTGTAATAAGGCATAATCAGGTGAGGTGCTTGAATTTAGTTATTGCAAATAAGTACAACTTCAAAATTTCTAAGAAACTAAGGGGACATTCTATAAAAGAAGTAATGGAAAACGACTATACAGAGATCAGAGTGGACACAACCATTATAATGGATGCCAAGGTTTATCATAATAGGCCTGATATTTGTATCGTAGCCAAGAAAAATAGAGAGATAACACTACGAGATGCAGGTGTAACCAGCCCTCATCTTATCATGGTAAATGAAAACGAAAAGCTAAGGAAGTATGATCTACTAGAAAATGAGCTTTCCCTCTACAAACCCAAATAAACACAATATAAACCCAAATAATAACGTTATAAACCCAAATAAATTTAATTAGTGCTACTATTATATTATATATTATTATTATATGTTTAAGTACTTATTACTTACCGAAAATAGGAAATTTTAGTGAAGAAGAGTTTATAACACAAACAGGTGCGTGAGATCACTCAGTTCGCAAACCGATTCCAAGCAAACGTGGGGAACGACTGAAGCCAAACTCGTGACGCATACGACCAAAACACATTATAAACCCAAATAAAACACGTTATAAACCAAAGTTTATGTATTGTAGAGTAGCGATTGGAGAGCGGTGGACTGTAAACACCCGGTGTAGTTTATTCTTTTGGCTGGTTAAAAATCGGTTGATATTTCGCTTAGCGATTTGACATCTAATTAGAGCAATTAATTGAAACTAGTTTGGTTAACTTTAACTATTTAATTACAATACTAACACAAATTGATAAATTAATAACTTAATCAATTGATTAAATGTAATAGAGTACGAATGTCAAACCCTTCTGTATTAGACCGGGTTCCGAGCGATTGGTTGTCTTTGTGACTAAAACCGAACTTGATTGTATGAATGTTTTGACCGAAGTGATGATAGAGCACGAATGTCGAACCCTTCTGTATTAGCTAGACGAAACTATACGTACACTCATCGGCTCTTGAAGCTAGATCTACACAAATACGAATCTGCGCTGACTCACAGTCTGTACGCGCCCAATGCAAGGTTAAATACGAAACAATGTATAATCAACGCTTGTAATAATTTTAAGTTACTATTCATAAAGCTGAATATGCAACTCACCAATAAAATCATACAACCAAGAGCATTTGTGAAAAAAAATTATTTCATAAAGAATGTCGTTAAGAAATAAACTCGGATTCGGTTTTCACGAGTCAAGTTAAAACTTTGTGGAATTCTGAGTTTGCAGAGTGAGTTTACAGTGAGATATACTTTGTGAGTTTGCAGCTAAAGTTTACTCTTTCTGTTAGATATTGAGTTTAAATACATTATTTTCAGCAGAAGCGAATCAATAAATATATTTTGTGTACGTCTATTTTATTTCAAAAAGCAAAAATTCGTAGATGAGTCCAACACGTAGTACAATTTTTCTTAGCAAAATCTTTAAACAGTATAATACGATGAATGAAATAGACAGACAGAGGTAGTATTCAGGAGATAATTCGGTGTATTGATCGCATGATCCATCGATATTAAAGTTTTGGGCATCGTAATATAAAATGGGATAAGCGTTTTAGCGCTGCCAGTGTGGCACATTATTAGAAAATTCGTCCGTTGATTGAACTATTTTTGGAGCGTTGACAAGTTATTGTAAAGAAGGTGTAATAAATTTACGAATAAGTTTAAATGCGTGGGTATAAATAGCTAAGTCTAAAGGTAATAAAGAAAATTAGTACAAAATATTATGTGCGATACGAGTAGTTGAGAAAAGGTCACCAAAATCATAATGTTTTTTTATTTTAAAGACATGATAACAGAGATTGAATATTTTAAAATTTTTTATTGCAAATCGCAATCAGTAAATATTTTTTTTTTATTTTATTTCACGTTCATATACATACAAGTAGTTAGAACGTTAAGTAGTCTGATAAATGTTAGCGAAACTTTTATGCAAACTAAAAGTAATGAAGATATTTTGGGTTTTGGTTATTGCGATTTGTTGCATTTATATTTCTGCAGCGAGTAAGAATATGTAGCATATAGTATTCTCAAAAATATTTTAATTCTTTGGAATAGAAGCCAGGTGGCCCTATAAGCGAATGCATGATGTTGAAACATTCTTGGCTGTATGACTAAGTGCATTGTGTCACTCCTAATAATGTTTACAAGAAATATAAATTACTGAGGTGGTAGCGTAGGCTTTGCAAACACTTAGAATTATCTATGATATGGCTACCCAATCTGACAAGCAAATTTCTGACAAATATTATTTAGTTACTAAATATAAATGATTATCTACATTGTCAAAATTGTTTACCTGGCTTATTAAGTTAATCCAAGTTAATTAATTATTTATTAAATAATAACATTGCCCGACAAAACCATTTTCTTATACCTCTGCAATCAAGTTGCGTTATTTACGCGTACTTTCTCTTGAAAGAGACCAGCAGTTATGCCCCATCATCGACGGGTTCCAAAGTCCCTAATACGTCTTTTCTATTGTTAGCTTGTGTTGCTAGAATTTTACCTTCCGATGATCACTAACTGCTTCTAAGTTCGAAGGAAAAAGGGTTACATGGAAATGAAGAAAATAAATATTCACAGATACCGGCGGCTCAAATGTTTGTAACTCTGAAGAAGTGTTGAAACAAAAGTCCTGTAATTCTTTTCTTGCATGTTTCCCAAAAAATCATGTATCATCAATTTGAACAATTTCCTTGCCGTCAGTTCTTTTTTCTATAACATCGATTTAAATACATAATTTTTCAGAAGTTTTCTGATCTGAGGTCCTACGAATATTTCTTTAACTTGGCATCTGACATAGCGAAAAAATTCTCTTGTATTCTCTTATATAACATGAATATTATAACCACCCGACAAGAAGAGAACTCATGCGTATCATCTCAAATATAATATTAGAAGTCTGCTATTTTGGGTATGCTGTCATATGTTTCATTTAGCCCAACTAGGCGGAACAACGATCCTATTTATAACTATTTACAATTTTGATGTAATATTGCCTTTAAACTGTTCTTAAGCGAATTAGTACACAAACTCCAATTATGAGAGCCTTGTTTGATGTATAGTTTCCCGAAAAGTGTTGATATCCACTGTTTCGCAAATTTATTAGACATTACTTACAATAAATTGTCAACGCCCCAAACATAGTTCAATCAACGGACGAATTTTCTAACAACAGTGCCACGGGCAGCGCTAAAACGCTTATACCATTTTATTTTACGATGTCCAAAAATTTTATATCGATGGGTCTTGTGATCAATACACATATTGCCATCCATTGTCAAAAACTCCATATACAGTTAACTTCTATTTGGGCACACTATAATTTTTCTTGCGAGGTGAAGCATATTCTACTTTTGAAATCTAGATCAGAGGATTTCGGCTTCTTCTTTAACCAGTGTAAATTCTTAAATTCCAGTGTAAATTCTCTAGTTTTTCAAGAATTTCGCTTTGAGGACAAAATGAGGATAATTTTTAATCTTCTGTGGTTTGTATTCATCATGTTTTGATATGCTGTTTTAAAGTCAACAAACTCGTCTTCGTTCTGTAGTTTTCATTCCTATTCCTAGGTTTTGACGTAATAAGGACCGGTAGGTACGCGTCGAATCGCTAACTTTATATTCGGATAGTCAACAATTTTCTGGCTTGATAGTTTGCTAATACAAAAATAGCAATCGTAATTGATTGGCTCACTGCCATCTTTAAAACTTCCATCAACTGAATGAAAAGCTTCATGTATTCATGTAAGTCGCAATTTTGAAATAACTAAATAAGTTGTTCCATGAAAGATGTCCATATTGTGTTTAAGGAATTTATTAATCTTTGGAGATTGTCATAATTGTTAAGAATATATACCTATTCAATTATTAAGGAAAAATACAATTAAAAGACGGTTTTTGCATGTGACTTATGACTAAGTATATGTATGTAAGGAAGGAAATGTGACGTCTAGACAATTTTAATTAGATAAATCTTTTGGTACCGTTAAGTACACTTCAGAAAACCTTAACCAGTACTGGAGCAAATGTTGGGTGGTGTAATTAGTTCACTAAGTTATTAATTAAAACCATTTTTCAAATCTATTGCAGATGATGCTAAGAAAGCAAAATATTATGCAGACGAATCGTTAAAGCTTGCAATAAAAATGGATCAAAACTGTGGAATCCAAAAGCAGAAAGCGATCAATACTGCATTAAATGAGTTTGGTTTAGATCGTTTAATGAACTTGCTCAAGACACTCGGCAAAGTACTTATTTCCGGAAAATTTATTCGACATGGTTTTGTAATAGCAAAATTATCACATCACGCTTATACTGCTGCTACAAGTTATAGCGATTTTTGCAATACAATAAAACAATTTGCTACAGGTAATGTTAGAGTCAATTCTGGTTGCGAGAAATGCGAAAAGCATAAATTAGAATTGCTTAAAGAATGGAGCGAAACACCAAACATAGTTGCATCACCTATTATTACTAGAGGAACTCAAATAGTTAACGCAATATTTCGTCCAAATGGCCAGACAGTAGATACCAAGCTCACAGGAATGGAAAGGTTAATTGAGGCACTTGAAAAAACTGATTTCCTTACAAAATCGTATGATATGAATTTTAGAGGAAATATAACAGTGTTACAAAATCTTGTCCAGAGAGTTCGCAAAGATCCCCAAGCAGCTGAAAAATATGCGATGGCATGCGAAAGAATGTTAAATAACAATTACCTCATTCCATTGAAGAAATTACCTGTTACTTACAAGAAATTGTTGGTTACAGTTGAAATGCCTGTGCCTACTCAAAAGAAGCCGTAAATCATATGGAGAATTGAATGTTACGGTTAATACAATTGTTAAGCATTGTACTTTAAATTAAATTCTTCTAAATAGTTAATTTGATATTTTATTAAATTCTTCTAAATAGTTAATATGATACAACAAAACTTTTTCAAGTCATAGAAATATACTTTTATTATCACTGCAAATAATACCAGTCCTTTTACTTTTACCTAAGATTACACTTTTTAAAAATTACATTTATCTAATTTTACGTCATTTAAAATTATATTTAGTTTTTCTACTTTTTTGCGCAATTTATGCTCAGCTGAGTTAATTTATGCTTAGTTAATTTTGATGAATTATTTCAAAAGAAAATTGCCGCCTAAATTTTTCTAACCTCACTTGTAATTCCTTTAGAATTCCTAATGTTTTCATGATTTCTTCGAGTGTTTTTTTCTTAGTTAGCTTATTTATAACAGAAACGTTTAAAATACCGAAGAAAACCGCTATAAACCATATTTTCATATTGTAAACAATCATATAGGAGATGTCCATAAATTGTTATTTACTACTGGATATTTATATCAAAAATTCTTAGGCATTAGATCACTTGGTAGCGTATTTGTTACAAACTACCAACGCTTTCGATGGCTAGTTTCTCCGCGTTTTCAAGGCTTTAGAACCAACAACAACTAGAGCCCCCAAAAATAATTGCAACTTGTTAGGAAGACGTTGCCATTTTGTCAGCGAACAAACTACAAGTGAGCTAATTCCCAAGACAATTGATTTAAACTCCCAGTTTACAAACCGAAGGTCGGTAGCAATCGACATCATTTTATTATGTTATTACATTTATATCAAAATACTTGATTGGACTGATCGGAATAATATATTGTTGAACAGTTACTTCTTTTCATATAAATTACGTACTTCTATAAAGTATTTTTTTAAATTATTTTATAAAATTATTTTATAATAATATTCAATAAGTAATTAAAACTAGTAACTATTATTAAGATTTTAATATTTTAAGTTTCAAGTATTATAAAAGTATTATGTAAAATAGATATAAATATTGATTTTAGTCCTGAAGATGGTCCCAGATACAGGACGATATTGTAAAACAAATCAAATCAATCATTTCAATCATAAAATAATCATTTCGAGCCCGTCCAAAAATTATAATTTGTATCGGCCACTGATAACAACATTTATTCAATTGCGATAGCAGTTTATATGTCTCATACAGCGTAAAATAATTTTTCCTGTAACTTTGCGTATATGAGTTATTACGTATGCTTACATGTATATAATATGATTGTTGAATGTCGGTTGCCATGGCGAAAAGTTGCAAAATTTTAAGTTATTAAGGGTTATATCTTAGAAATGATAAAGATATATGTAGCATCATTTTAAAGCAAATCACAAGGGCTACCAAAATCTAAGAAAATATATAGTGTTACTAAAATTTTTTGCTGAAAATTGGTGAAGTATATTCAGTTGATCACACAGGTTAATTTGAGGTCGCTAGTTATACAAATGTTCCCCAAGTTTCATTTTTCCACCTTAGCTGTTTGCCACAGAACGTGTGAACGTCGTCACACATCAAGTTATGACCTGCTACGGGTATCCATACGAAAGAGTGTGCTAGCGAGAGTTAAAATATAAATAAATTGTTGCGTCATTAACAATACCTAATACACGAAGACCAGAAATTAAAGGATATAAAATTATTTCGGTGCGTACCAACGAACAGCGACTATATCTATTCATGCACTCTTACGTACGTTTACACAAAACCACAAGGATAATTTCTCTCTCTCGCTCTCTCTCTCTCTTTCTCTCTCTCTCTCTGACATATGTGCTGGTACATGCATCCCAAAAATCCCTATTTAAATCATTTCTTAGCGCACAGAGGTTACTCTTCGTTATCATATTTGCTTACATAAATCAAAATAATTGATATGTAATTATTACACATACGTTTTAAATAATCTTTTAATTTAAATACAACGGAAACAATGTATCTCAGAATGCATTCCTATTTGTTTATTACACTAATTAATTCCCTAATTAATTTACTTATTTTAACAAGTTGGTATGACATGTTCTGTTTAAAATTAGGATAGAACAAGGGTATCCTATCAGTATTTATTTATTTAATACATACAAGTATACATACGGACAGACATTTCTATATGCGGAACCTTATTGTATATAGGTCCCGAATTATGTTTATTTTTCTTTTATTTTATAAATTACTTTGTTACAGTGTTGGTATTAAGATCACACAATCTATTCCTGGCTCAGGTATTGATTCTACTTCACAAATTATCCAAAAACAGTCCTATTTTACTCTGTCCCAAATATCATTTGCAAAAATGCGTAAATGCGCGATTCAATCATGAATCTAAAAAATGGAGATCACATGAGTTTGATGTTATAAAAAGCATTACCGTCGATTATCTATATACCCTTGGCAAAACTATTTGACGAATGTTTAGTGGAATATATATATCCTGATCATCTAAAAATATGCAAAGTAATACCAATTCCTAAACATGAAAAGATTAATGACCCTTGTAATTATAGTCCAATATCACTTGTTCCCATTTTATCTAAAATAGTTTAGCATACTGTTTACAAGCAACTATATGAATATTCTGAAAAAAAATAATTTATTTAATAATTCAGTTTGGATTTACAGATGGTAAGTGTACAAATGACGCTATTGGTAAGTTAGTAAACGTAATAATTGAAGGATTTGAGGACAGGGCCTACACAGGAGCAATATAGTGTGATTTGAATAAAGCGTTCGATTGCGTTACTCACAGAATAATATTATTGAAGTTAAAAAAAGTACGCTATGAGGATTAATGTCCATTAAAATTCTTGAAAGCAGATCACATATTTCAGAAAAAATAAATCTGTAGTAAGAAACTGTTCGATAGGTATTCCACAGGGCTCATCATCATCACTGGGAAACTTATTACTTTAATCTATGTGAATGATATAATTTCATGTCTAGATCCGTCTTTAGAACATATAATATAGTTCGCGGATGATACAACGCTCGTAAAATCCTGTAACACATTAGACATGGCACAAAAATTTATAAATGTTGCGCCTATCATCTCAAACATAGTTTCAGTCAAATAAACTTAGCTTAAACCTAGCGGAAAATGAAGTTATTATCTTTGGTGTTTGTAACTCACTATATCATATTACGAATCCTGAAATGTTAAATTCTTGGGAATGTATATTGATCCAAAACTGGCATTTGAAGAGCATTGTATAAATACATCAATAAAACTAGCTTTCATTGCGTTTAGGATTAGGAACATGATAGACAGTGTAATACCTGAAATAAAAGGACTTATGTACTTTGTACTATTACAATCAACTGCAACGTATTGTATTAGATTTTGGGGTCATTCACCTCATAGTGAATATCTATTTCGAATGCAAAGACGTGCTGTTAGAATAATCGGCAACATTGGTTATAGAGAGAATGCTAAGTTTAAATTCAAAGATTTGAAAATTTTTATTATTCCTTATGAGTGTTTAAAGTATGCAAAGTTAAGTGAAAATAACTATATATGTTATATCACAGTGAACTGCATGATCATAATACACGCCAATGCAACATCATAGTCATATTAATATGAAATCGCTTACAACAAATGTGTTTCTAAAAATTATCAAATCAACTCTCACATATACAGCTTATTATTATACTATTAAAGAATTTCTAGAGGACGACAAGATCAATTGGAAAATTTATTCCTAATGCAAGAGTCGGGATAGATATAGATTATACATATGAATTCATGTAATATTTTATTTAAATATTTATTTTATTGTTTGCATAGCCGTAACGGCATATAATTCTGTAACGTTCTTATATGCATATACAAATTTGTATTTACGAATTTTATACTACATATTGTATTTTTGTTGACGAGTGAAAATGTAATGTTACATCTATGATGAATAAAATATATTTATCAAACTTTATTGTAAAGAAAACCAACAATAAATTTAGTCCAAAAAATTCAGAAGATTATGGGTAAACAACAAATTAGTATAAAAAAATCTCATCAGTTTGTTATAACTAGAAATAAATCTGAAGCTCAACAAAAATCAATAGATTCAACGTATTTCATGGAATTTGTTAGACGCAAGGGGCTGAACCGGAGGGATTTTGTTTCTGCTGCTGGTAGTCTACAAGTTTCATTCGGAAAACGCTTATTTGCACAAGTTTGGTTGGCCAATAAACCGAAACCCAGATGCATTAAAGCCATATATATGAGTCTGATACGTGAAGTCAATGTGTTTGAGATATGAAAGTTTGTCAAACACATAATTTTAAGAAGCTTGCATTCATTTGCATATTAAAAACAAACTTAATTAAAATGAACGAAATAATTTTCCGAATCATATTAATATTTCAATCTAAAATTTACTATTAGAGTTAATCTAAATTTAGTTATTAAAATTTAATTCATCTAATTTTCTAATATTAATTTTAATAAAAAATCTTATTTCGTAAAAAATATTACTGTGCGGACACCGTGACCGAGTGGTTAAGATGCATGAATACCACTGCAAAAGTCCTGGGTTCGATTCCCAGCATATACGATAGATTGCGTTGATAATTGAATCTAGGCAACACACTATACGAGGTCGGTAATTATAGGAGGAAGGTAACTATAATTTATCATGCACATCTATAGGCGTAGATGTAAAACTTCGGTCCAGTATGTAGGGGTTGGTACGCATTATAAGGATCTCTATATGAGTGAATCAATAAAGGTTGGTATAAACGAAATTATCTGATACCCTATCTATCAGCGTCGATGGCAGAGGCTCGACGTTAAAACCGATAGTCGGTGATAAGCCTATAAGGCAGAAATAGGCCGAATACAAATAAGTATATTACAATACTTTCTTTATTTTTTTAAATTTAAACAAATTAATTTGTTTTTATTCCTTCTTACTGAGTTCAAGGTCAGTACCTTACAAATTATTATAATCTAAAAGATAACCAAAACTAAATTAATTATTATGATATACATCGAATGTAAATTCCAGTTTGATGATTTTGCAAAGATTACTAGACAGATACACGTTTAATAAAATACAGTATAACTTAGATAATCCGAAGCTGAAGGAGCTAATGAAATAATTGGAATTATCGAAAAATTCGAATTCGGGAAGTTTCAATTTTAAGCTCTCAAATGTTGAAATAAAACGTAATTACAGTGTAAATGTTTATTATAAGCTTTATTTTCAAAAATCAAAAGTTTATGAAGCTCTTATACAGTACTTTACTTTATACGAATATGTATACACTAGAATTTGACAAAATATCGTTAAATGTCCGATTGACTTGCGAAATAAATTCTTTTTAGGTTTGCAAAATCCTCAAGGACGTTTATGGAATGGAAAACTTAACTTTACTTACATTGCTTTGGCCTTCAACGTACCGTTGTAAGTCACGCAATTGCTAAAGAGCCTATAACGTTGTAGGGATTAGGAACCCTTCAACTTCAGTTTGCTCTTCCTCTGAATCCGACAATTCGGCATTTTCTTTGTTTTTCAGCTCTGTGAAAATGTCTTGATCAGAAAGAATTCATGAAGCTTTTTAGGTTAATACTCGCTTAAGTACTTGTTGCCATATATCCAATTTTTAACAGCATTCCTCTATCCCGACTCTTGCGTTAGGAATAAATTTTCCAATTGATCGTATCGTCTTCTAGAAGTTCTGTAATATTATAATATGCTTAATATATGAGAGTTGACCTGATAATTTTTAAACTCATTTATTGTAAGCGATTTGATGTTTTGTAAAAAATTTGGCGCATAATGATTTTCAAGATTCCTA
>WYDF02091765.1:0-24177 GCA_009867245.2 Adranes taylori | reverse complement strand
TAATCTTTTACCAAGTATCATCCCTTCACCTTATCCGTTTCTAAACACATTTTTCAAATCTGACTTAATTATTAATCATATAATTTCCTTATATATATATAATTAAATATACTTTAAAGGTGCATTAAAAACTATTTCAAACGGACGTTTAATAAAATAAACTTTTATAAATAATAATATTGGGACAATCCAAAAATATAGCCTCAAAGGAAGATATTGTTGAATTATTCAGTAAAATATCAAAATATGAAAGTGCTTTAGAGGTGGAAAAGGTACGTAGTAAGGAATTTAATGCTTTGTTGAATTTCTTAGGGCTACAATATAAATATTTAAAATAAAAAAAGATGCAAGGTTAAAGGAAGTAAATTAATAAGAGATACCATTGATTCCGATAACTCGTGTGTAGTTACGCAACACAAGATAAATTATAAAAATAATAATTTATTAACTACAGCTACTATTTCAAATTATTTTGATTTATTATCTGACAAACGGTCTGAAGATATGTCCGGAGGCTAAAAAGTTGACTTTTCTTTAGTTATCAATTACTAAGAAAAATATAACTTTTAATAACCAAAAAACCTCATTTCACCCCAAAAAATCAAGTCATATAACAGTAATCAAGTCATATAACAGAAAATTATAAGGCAATAAAGGTCCTAAAAATCGGAAACACACTCCAATTATTTTACATAAACACGATAGCTATGTGGAGGCTAAGAAGTGCATGGAACTCAACAAGACAGAGCCAGGAGCAGCAAACTACAGCAGCGAGAAGGTAGAGATCTTTACAAAGTCTCGTGAAGAATTCCGGGAAAGAAGGAAAATCCTAGTAGAAATGGGAGAATTGTTTCATACTTATCAGTTGGCAGAAGAAAAATAATTGAAAAAGAAAATATTACTATGGCGGATATCAAAGATGATGTAGAGAGGCAAGGATTCCCGATTAATTCAGTTGTGAGAGTGGGTAACAAGACATGTAAATTTCCGCTCGTAATGGTCAACACAAATAAATCAGAAGAAGGTAAAATTTTTTTTGATGAAAATCGAGTAATGCACTGTGACGACAGAACCTAAGCGTACACCGACACAAACATAGCAGTGTTACAAGTGTCAAAGATATGGCCATGTCCAATACAGGTGTAGCCCACCTCAGACATGTATGCACTGTGCGGCTTCATACCCTTCCTGTGAAGTTACATACTTCATATGGAGATGAAATAGGAATCCTGATAAACTGAAAAGAGAGTAGGAAATATTGAATTAAGAAAGAGTGGCAGCATCAAAGGTTACTCCTGGCGTAAGTTTCGCACAAAAAGCAGGAAACAATAAAAAAATTGCCACCTCGAATGCATGAGATATGAAGTCGCTTAAATAAATTAAAGTCATTTCTAATGGAAGAAATTAGTGGCATAACCATAAGTATAAGTGAAACTAGACTAAACAAAGGGGAAAATTTTAAAAAGAGTAGCAATAAAAACTAATCTGGGAGGCGAAGATTTGATAATAGCAGCACTGTTTCTGAAGCCTTCCGCCAAATAAATAAGGTTTTAATGAGATGTAAAAACTTGGAAAAACAATAGTAGCCGGCGATCTCAAATCGAAACATCCGACATAAGGAAGTCGATTATATCAGTACGGAAGACAAAAAACTAAAATAAAAATTCTTGGCTCAGAAGATCCGACATCGTTACCAAGAAGAGTAAAAGCAAAAGAAGATGTTTTTGATATAATTCTTACACACTGATACAATACAGACATTCAGCTTAAAATAGTTTATGTATTGTCCTCTGATCACTTACCAGTCATCGACCAAAATCGATTGCATAAAATTTGATCACGAAATGACCAAATTCGTCCTCTTTACACAGCAAAACGAAAAGACAAAAGAAATAGACAATTCAGTGTAACATATTAGAAAATTTCAACAAAAATATAAGAAAATTCAAAACTTCTAAAATTCAAACATTGTCATAGTAACAAGCTAAACAGAGAAGAGAAAATGCTCATTGTTAAGAAAAACAAAATGCTTAAAAAATTCATTTTCAGATGTCATAGTAAGAAAAATTGTAAAGACCTACAGAACCTACAGAAAACCTACAGAAGTGAAGGAAATGATAAAAACAGTATGATAAATAGATGGAAATAAATATGGTAATAAAAAACACAAAATTTAAATTAATAATTACAATTTTCTTGTATTATTATTGCAATTACACCAGAGGAAATTGCAGCAGTCGTCATGAAACTCAACAACAAAAAAGTACAAGGAGAGGATTCGATACCCAATATGGCATTGAAAATGCTTCCAAAATGCGTAATAGAATATCTGACCGAAATAATAAACAAAGTCGTCACCCTACCAAAAAAGGAGAAGGATCTATGAAAACCTGTAAATAGAAAGCCAATTAGCGTTCTTCATAATCTGTCGAAAATAGCTGAAGTTGCTCAAGAAAAAAAGTCAAGAATTTGCTGAAAACAATATCTTTCCACTACAGCAATTTGCTTTGCGGACCAAGCTTGAAGCAATTCAACAAGCTGCTGATTTTGAAAAAATAAACGCAAGACCCAGAGAAAAGATTTACATCGTACGCAGCGCTATTGGTTGTGGAATAACCCTTTGATCGTGTGTGGAAAAATGGTCTCATATTTAAGATATGACCGTATAAGTTTCCAATAGAACTAATCAAAATCATTCAAAATCAAAATCATTCCTCAGAAACAGAACATTTCAAATAAATGTTAGTTCGGTTAAATCATCTAGAAGATCAACAAAGGAAGGTGTACTTCAGGCCTCATCTTTTTCTTCAATACATTTTAATATCTTCGCCAGTATATGCTGTCCTTTGACAAGAACATTAATACTAAAGTTTTGCAATCCACCGAAGATACTGCGATTGTTACCACACACTGCAACTCGATAGTAGCAAGAAAATCTGCTACGCTGAATAGCAACATTCTGAGAAAATTTGGAAAATCAGAATAAGTCCGGAAACACGGAGATTACTAAAATTGGCAAAAGGAAAAAATCAACACCCAGTAAATTGTCAAGGAAGAAAAGTTAAAATCAAAAATGCTGAGAACATCTGGGATGTACATTCAATAATCAACTAGACTGGAGGTTACATGTACATTTTAAGATCACACAACTTAAGATCACCACTATTTTATGGTAGTAAATTATGGGCAATAGGAACAAGCTAAAGATAAGGCAATGATAGCGCAAAAACTATACCATTAGGAAAGTGCTCGACGCTCCGTGTTACATTATAAACATTGAAATTAATCAAAAGGGGCCTGTAATGCACATACTTGCAACAAGCAGGAGGGCAGAAATGATAAATATGTAATTCAAAGTAATGACTAATAAACCTTAGGTAATGAAAATGAATTAAAGTCAACGGGCATTCCAACTAGGAATCCTGAGCGGGCAAGGCTCGCCTATCACAGGCACTAAAGTAGGTAAGGAGGAAAGTTCTCAAAAGATAAGATAGGGTTTTGTTGATCATAAAAGCCTTGATTCGCATATTTCTACCAGTTTGTTTCTCTCTAATCAAATGATATAGAATCCATGGGATATTTTTTCTTTATGCTTAATTCTATACTAAAATATTTTGAATTGAGATGTCCATGAAATACAAGAAGGTTTGTTAACCTTTACGCGTCATCTTTGGCCTGTTGGCGTACAGTTTTGACATATTCCTGAGTAATTGATATGTTTAATGTTTGCTCTAGTCTATAAAAAAATTGGTCACGTGGCCCAGATTATGGTCGTTTGGTCGCCATATTTAAAAATTGCCGCCAAATTGCTAGAGTTTTTGTTTAAGTATATCTCCGTACCACGTGGTCCGATTTTAATTTTTGAAAGCTATTTTACTTCATTTCTTGAGGACAAACAAATTTTGGATTAAACATAGTATGTAATCTGATTTCTTTATTGTTATAGGTAGTGGGATAGACTTCAAGTAAAACAAGATGAGTGACACAGTGAACCTGGTCAATCCTCAGAAGAGACGATGAAAAAGACATTGCCTTTTGCATTTTCTGTAAAAAAGTAAAACGTTCTTTGGAATTATGTTCAACCGACAACGGTAAAAGAAACATTCAAAGTGCTTCCGAGCTCATTGTGGAAGATGTGTTGAAAAGCATTAAAGATGAAAAAAACTTGAAATATCACATAGCCTGCAACAAACCTTACATATTAAAGGTTAATGCAGCCAATAACACTCTTCTTTTCATAACAAACTATTCTCGGTGGGCAAGTGTGTTCTTAGAGAACTGTTTACATATTCTCAGAGAACTGTCCAATAGATTTTCCTGCTATTAATGCGGAATTCAAAGCTGGCTATTTTCTTGTACGAAACACTCAGCGACAGAACAGTTGTGTGACTATGGATCAAGCACTGGAACAAAATTACAATAAACCAGCTAAAGGTCAAGGAGAAATCATCGGAGTAACAAGAAGAAAGATAGCTGTAGTGCTTCATGATCTGATCAAATACGCTAAAGTCCAAATAGTGCAAGTTTTACGTGATTTATGTGGCCTTGTCTATGAAGTTGAATACACTTTGCATCATAAATTTCAAACAATACTACTATTGCTGATGAGTTATACATTAGAAGAATTGTGACTTTTATGAAGAAATAAGTAGATCCGTTTATGCGTACGGGCTCCAGCTGTAGAACAGAGCTACATAATATTATAACTAAAGAACAGATAGGTCGTGGAATAAGCACTGGTGTCTTAAACTGCATCCAAATAGGAAAAAAAAACCACTATCAGTTCCGGAGTGAAAGATTTGGAGATAAGTGAGTCAGTTTACTGCAACCTATCAAGAGATTAAAGACAAAAAGTAAAACAATTAATCCTTTTGAAGTGGTCGTGGAGAAAGAAACTGCCCATGCTTTGCGCTTAATTGACATTTTACGGTGTTGAGTATATGATATGAATCACCCTTTGTCTTATAAATTAACTTCTACATCTTTGTTTTTGACGAGAAATAAATTTCTGACAAGGCAGGAAAATTCGCAGCTGGTTCATGAACTAGATAAAAAGTTTGAAACACCACCAAATTACGAATCTCCTCAATCTCCTGATAAAGCAACAGTTATAGACTTTATGCCATATGCAAAGAAGGTGCCCAATAAATCCTTAAAACTGAAGACGTACGAAGAGCTTGCAGGAAGAATTTAGAGAGTCTCTTACAAAAGCGAGCGCATCGAGATTGTTTCCGACATTTATGAGGAAAACAGTGTGAAAGGGTTTGAGAGGTCCAAGCGATCACGGAAACAACCTGTAGAATATGGAGCCCCAAAAGATAGCACACCGCTTCCTATGGACACTGAAGCTTACTGGGCTTCATCTAAAAACAAAGAATTGTTGCAATGATACTTTGTTGATTGGATATCCTCGAAAAAAGATTCTGTCCTTGCATCTGTTGTCATTTATCTTGGTGGTGTTGTAAAAGATGGACTACCAAGATATTTTACTTACAGAATTGGATATTTGGAGAAGGGCTTACTTTGGAATCTAATTATAAAAAAGCAGTTAGCAGCTTTGAAAGTAGCAGAATCATGTACAGAAGACCTCTTATTAAAGTTTGGCAAAGGGCCACTGAATGAGGACATGGAAAAAAAGCAGAACTGGAACAAAATTACAATAAACCATTTTTGGTTTATGCGCTTTCCTCAAGTACAATGGATAGATTACATTTCCATCAGTTCCATCACAAAAATTTACGAAACTTTCAAGATTTGGCCCCTCTCTCAAGATCTACTAGTCTTCACATAAAAAGAAACTACTTGCAATGCTACAAATAATTAAATAATTCGACAAGTGATGTGCTTCAAAGAGACTATGTCCATGTATAAGATTGAAAATATAGTGCTGTGACTTTTGTAAATGTAACAGTAGTGTCTTAAACCAATGCAAGAACCCTCATACATAATTCTGGTAAGGTGAAAGATTTGCAATATTCATTTTAAATTGTTTGCTACTATGTTACTGATTTGAATCAGTATTATCCACTATGACGTATGTGTTTAGAAGCACCTACTTACTAAATACATAATATGTTGTATTCGTAAAAATATACTTTTAACTCTTTGAATACAATGTGTTACTTTTACTTAAAAATACGCCATTGTTACAATTTTTAATTATACTTCAGTAACTAGGTGGTTTAGCAAAAAATGGCGAATGACAAAATTTCTTTGCTTTCAAAAAAGGAGTAAAATGAGCTTTCAAAAATTAAAAAATCAGACCACTGGCTACGGAGATATACTTAAACAAAAAATCTAGCAATTTGGCAGCCATTTTAAAATATGACGACCAAACGACCATGATCTGGACCGGGTGACCAATTTTCTTTGTACACCTACAAGTGTTTGACAAAGTCCTGCAATCAAACTTAGGGCACATACAACTGCACACGTGACATGGGCTAGCGCCTAGACTAACTAGTACGTCCATGTAAGCATTCAACATGTCATTGAGATATGTGGGTTAATGTTGCACTACATCATCAAATAATAAAACTAGCTAAACGGTACATTGTTGTTCAGATAATCCTTTCCGAAACGTACCAAAAATTACACTGTTAGTAAAAAATGTATTTCCTTGTTAAAGTTTTGATTGTAATAAGGCATTATCCTGCAGAAATAATCCTGCTAATTGTTTGTTGCTGCCTGTCAGATTAGGATGAATGTTGCATACTGTTGGTTGCCTCGTTGTGAATAATTTATGTTTAGGTTGGATGACGTTTGTATTTGCAGTTTCTAGATCATCGTTATTATGCTAATGGTTCTTAAACAATCTGATGTCAAAAATAGTTTCAAAATAAAAAAGCGGTCAGGAATAACAAAAATCAATTATAATTTGATTAATCAAAATAAAAGTATTGTCGATGACATCAGCATAAGTTCTATTTATTTTCCATTTATTAATAAGTTAGGTTTATTTTCACAATAACCAGATATATCGATAATCAAAGACTGCATTACCAATATTTCAAAAAAGATGTGATTTCTCTACAAAAGTGCTGGTAATCATAATTTAAAAATTTTCGTGTCTTATTAATCATACCGTGTATAAATCAGTGGATATATTTGTTTCTTATCTCCCTTGCTACAAAAAATGGATAAACTAAAAATAATTTTTAACCAATATTTTTAAGTATCGTATTAAAATAATAAGTAATCACTTAAAACACCATACACAAATGTTGCGTGAGGCTAGGCGCCCACTAGCAACTTTTTGTCACGCAATAGCTTCGTCACTGTCTCATCACAAAATTTGCGTGCGCTA
The DNA here is from genome assembly GCA_009867245.2 of Adranes taylori. Taxonomy (NCBI): domain Eukaryota; kingdom Metazoa; phylum Arthropoda; class Insecta; order Coleoptera; family Staphylinidae; genus Adranes; species Adranes taylori. Next base: position 16,871 of record WYDF02091765.1, on the reverse strand, counting down.
ACGAATAGGCGACTGTCGCAGCGACTGTCTTATGATTTTCAAGTTACTATAAAAATGGACTTCAACGGACTAGCAGTTGTGTGTGCTCTTGACTTTTGGAATCGAAAAAAAAATTAAAAATGAAATTACTCGGTTCATGCAGTTTGGAGCGACAGATAATAACAGATAAATTTTACATTTTGCAGAAAAAATGGAATCCTGAGATAGATAAATATAATATTGATTCTTTAGCATTTAATTTATGATTATTTCTTTGATATAAATCTTTAATTTTTTAATGTCTGAGGTGAAATAAAATTTTTAACAGATTATAAATATATTTGTTTTAAAAATGTAAAAAACTTAATAAAATACTTTTTAAAATAACATTTTAAATATTAAAATGACAAAGTTATAGCATCAATTTGATATGAATCGTTTTTTAATCAACAATAATACCTTCCTAATTGTTTTTTGTTGTACATTTATTCAAATTTATCTGATTAAAATATTATTTTATATATTATTTAGTGTTTTTAATATTTTGGTAATTTCGTTGTTCAAATCATGTTATTTTAATATATTGTTAATTTTGAATATCTATTTTATTGTTTCGTTGACACAAACAGCATAAAAAGTGAAAGAGACATCCAAAATGTATCAAAAATTTGTAACAATATATAAAAATTCAATAATATCAAAAAATGATAAGCACATTATAAAATGAATGAAATTACCAAAATATTACCAACGCATAAACTGTATAAAATAATATTTGAAAACGATAAATTTGAATAAATGTACAACGCAACACAATTAGAAAGTATTATTGTTGATTTAAAATTAAGAAAAAAATTATTTCAAATTAATGTTATATTATAACTTTGTTGTTTCAATATTTCAAATTTTATTTCAAAATGTATATCATTAAGCTTTTTTTACATTGTTAGAACTAATATATTTATATTCTGACGAAGAACATAATCATGTTTGAAACGGAATTAAATGTTTAATAGTTAAATATTTTATTCGTGTGGAACAGTCACTCGTGTGCGCATAGGTTTAATTATTCTCCAAAATACAGATATCAAAATTTATAAATTCAATTAAACATAGCATGTAAATTAAACGTAGCAATGTATAACGTAAAATTTTTAAACTCACCGGACTTTACTGACAAATATAAGTTTAATATTGTAATCAAGAAAAGTAATTTCATTCTGCCTCTGTTTTGCGCTACAAATGTATATAACTTTAACACAACAAAATTTTAAAATCAGTTACAGTATACAATTGCGTTTTATCGCAATAGAAATAAAATGTTTTATTCCCAACTGAGCCCATCTAAATAACTGTTTGCGTAGTTTATGTGTTTGTAATAATTATAAAATTAAAACAATTTTTTCAATGTGAATGTCACTTTATCTTTTCTTGTATTGAAATTTATTTCATTGGTCTACTGACTAATTAATTTTTTTTAAATTCGATATACCAAATAAAAGATATCTAATATCTATTTTTATGACGATTATGTGGAGTTTGGGAAAGTGTTAAAGTCAAATTGGCCCATACATTTAAAATTGTGAGACTCGTTTTAAAATCTTTAGTACCACCACTTATTTAGATGTGACTATTACCTCGTAATCACCTCAGCACTTCTTCGAATACAGGTATTCCTTCAAACACAACAGTTATATTCACCTCGTATAGTATAAGCTAATATAAAATAATAATTAGTTTTATATAGACTCAAATATAACTTAACTAATGCTTTTAATTAAGAACGTATAATTTTATATTACGATTGGACATCGGAATGTATCATTTTCCGTTACTAACTAATACATTTACATTTCACTTAGAAATATCTCACACGCATAATGCGGTTTCAATTGTTACTATACAGATGCACTGCGAACCTTGAATTATAAGTTAGTTAGAATATTATTTGAATTCTGGTTTTACATTGCTAAATTCAACATGTATATAATTTATTAGATATTTAAAATTCATTTTCTATTGGAACATAAATGAACATTATTTATGAATCCGAATTATATTATTATAATGTATTACATTAAATATTCATTTTTAAATTCAATTAGATCTTTAAGCATTAACATTCCTTTGGATTTAATAAGTTATAAATAACTTTGATAAGTTTATGATTAGAAATAAAAATACACTATGAAGTCTATTCTTTATTTTCATCTACGATTCGACTAAAGTCATAAATATCAAATAAAAACAAAAGAAGTTAAAAGTTATCTCGAATAAACTTATAAATATTTTTCAGAGTTAAAAATAAATAAAAAAAACCCTTAATTCAGGAATGCATTTCATTCTTTAACCCTCGTTAACCCTGGAGCTGCGTTAGGGTCTATTTCGAAAGTTAATTGCATTTTGCAATATATTTTTTACTATTTAATATTTATAGTTCTCTCGTTTTAGTAGTTTTAGTTCTCGTTTTGTTTTACGTCACGAAATGTCGTTAATTTTGACAGAAAAAAATCTCAGTTATATATTTTTTGCTAGAAAATTTTGCACACATTCACCGTTTGAGTGAGTAGTCTATTTTATCTAGTATGCTTATTTAACGTAGCGCCCGCTTTCTATGTATCCCGCTCTTTGTACATTCCTCGATCTTTGTAAATTGTTTCTGCTCTGTGCCATTATGTGGCTTACACTCTTCGCAAGACGTCTAATTTTTTATTACTCAGCTACAGTTCTTCGATTACTGTCGTTGCTAAAATGCCTAATTTACGACTACATTCCGACATAGTAGTATCCAACGAAGAAACCTATTATTATCCTCGATTACAATAAAACAAAGAGAGGAGTGGATACTATGGACCAGACGACCCAACGAAAAACTAATCGCTGGCTACTAATTGTTTTTTATAACATATTAGATATAACAACGTGCATGTACTGTTTTCAAAAATAAATAGTGTTTGAAGTAAAGAACGACCATCAACTACCTTTTTTAAATATACTAATTTCAAAGAAACTTAACGGGTCCTTTACACACACAGTTTATAGAAAAAAAAACATACACAAACCGCTACCTACACGATAGTTCAGACAGGACAGAAGAATTTCATAATAAAAACTTTAATTCATCGGTCAAGATTACTTACCGACAATGGGCTCTGTAACCGCAATATTGCAAGGCGCACTTCTCCAGAACGGCAATACTAATATCCAAATAAACGAGAATCTACTCCCGAAATACAAAATACAACGTCACGAATCAGCACCATCTGAATTGTCATTGCAACTGTTCCGTATATAAAACGGAACACCTACAATAAAAACTACCTAAACTACCTATAAAATATCATCGATCCAAAAAAAAAACGGCATCAAATCAGTATTTAACACACATAAAAAAATCAGCAGCATATTATCCAAACCAAAAGACAAAATTCCACTAGATAACCAAGGAGTGTACGAACTACCCTGCAATGAATGCGATTTGGTTTATGTCGGTCAAACAAACAGAAAAATATCAGCCAGAATAGTTGAACACACAAACAACGTCAATAAGAACCTCAGCACGTCCGCTCTTGCCCAACATAACTACACACCCGATCATATAATAGCTTTTAAAAACTCTAGAATAATAGCCACTGAAACCCACTATAGCAAAAGAATTACTAGAAAAGCCATAGAAATCGAAAAACGATTGAATACGATGAATAAACGAAACGATAATGAAAACATTTTTAGCACTTGGAAACTTGTATTACATTCATACCGTGGAAATAAACAACAAATAATTCACATTAACAACAAACCAGACAAAAATACGATCACCATCAACAACATGTGTAGACACATCAAAATGCGTCCCCGTCTCAGGTGCGCCAAGCACTGAAGTAGAAAGGAGAATAACAAGGTCGTATGCGAAACGCATAACATAATAAGTTTCTCTAAGCCTCGATAATGACAGGTGTCATTGTCACCTGACCCATCCCCATCAACTAGCCAACTGTCATACAACCCATCAACTAGCCGCAAACAAACCTGATATTGTGTTATTCGATTCCACTGAGCGGGAGATGTGCCTTACAGAATTTTCTAGCCCCGGTGATAAAAATATTGAAAGTACGGAACGAGAAAAAGTTGCTAAATATCAGGATTTGCTATGCAATCTAAGGATCGAATATCCACGCCATTCCATCAAATTGGTAGACTTTGACGAAACATTGGAACACTGAAATGCCTACCACGCGAGATATAACTCCTCATCAACTAGGCTAGCGAAAACCTCAAATTTCTATATATATATATATATAGCAAAATCAGCATAACATTTACCTGTTATTTATTAAATATATATAGTGTTGTATCATTAGTCAGATATTACATTCTACTTACAGCCTCATAAAAACTTTTTTTTGTTACACAAGTTTAGACCACGAACACATTAGTGTATTGTGCAAGTTCGTCTTTAAAACGTACATACAAAGTGCAAAAGAGCGTGCAATGTATATGGGACTGTAAATGGAAAAATACTATTCTTCCGGGCCTGTACGTAAACATGACTCACTCTTAACATGGAAATTAAAGTGATAAATTGAAAACGGGCAATTTTTCCGTAGATAAAAGAAAAGTAATAAAACAAAGAAGCACATATAAGCTTTATACGATATATGAAGTGTGAAGCCGAGATAATTATCCATATTTATTTATGACTTCATTATTGATCCCTTAAGCTACTCGTGGTCTTTCGTATACGTAAAGTTTTTGCAAAGTTTCTCAAAGTTTATATTAGCAAAGGCGACTAAACTGCCAATATGTGCATAGCGCTTGTTTACTTAAATTCGGATATGAGGAGCTCTATGCAAATAGTTAGCGGCAAATGGAGTACGCGGATGGGAAACTGAAACGAAACTCCTTATAGTAGAGATTTGTGTGCATTTGACAGTTGCTTTATAAATCATGATTTGGTGTCTTGTTGTACACAACTTATGTACACATCTAACAAGTAAATCATGATAACGTTATCCATTTCTGGAATTATGAAAGCATTCTACATGTATATTTATTTATTCCTCTTTTATTTAATACGTGTATAGTATCATTTAACGTGAACGAGTAGAAAAACTTATGGGATTGCTTTCAAAATGTAGATAGGTGTTTAGTTCATCTAAATATGTTATTTTATAAACAAAGTGTTTTCGTTGTCTAGTTACATTTATGGGAGAATTACTTTGGTTGGCAGTTTTAAAGATATCTTTCCAATGTTCTAAATTTCTATTATAAAATATACACACTGGGCTGGGATAAGAAAAATACTAGCCATACAAGCGCCTCCTTACGCGGTCAATAGTATTATCTCGATATCGGTGTCCAATATATTAATCGTTTGAAGAATTGTATCAATAATATAGACTGAAAAAAAATGGACAAAAAATAAAATGATTATATTTTTACTGAAGCTGCTAACAAATGTATGAGTGTTGGCGTCGGACGCAGAGAGAGAGAGAGAGAGAGAGAAGGACCCAGAACGCACTTAGCTGAGGCGCTTAGCTTACTGTACGTATTATGTCTACTGCTAGGAGAGTGGGAAATCTCATTGCATTGTATATCAGGCATGTACGCTTCGCTGCTAAGACGTGGAGTTTTAACGCGCTATGTGTTATTCGCATATGTCAGTAGCGGCCGCTATTATAAAGAAGGAGACGGGGGGATCACTGCACAATGCTGATTATTTATGTCTGTCTGCTGTTCGGTATCGCTGTGTAGAGCATGCGGCCTGCTGTTCATGTGTAATGGCAAGTGTGGCTGTCAGTACAGAGCGGGTATCTTGTCGCCAGCTTGGGGCCTGTAAATAGCCGTGCATTTATTAAATTTATTTTAGTTCCAAATTTGACGAACGAAAAGCAGCAATCAACAGCCAACGACAACAGCAGAAGCAGAGACAGCGCTCAGCGAAAACCACCTTTGACGTTGAAGCACCGCGTTTGGTAAGCAATTACATATACCATATAATGCTTTCTTTATTGCATATATATTCAATAGATTTGTTTCTCCTTCTAACTTGCAGCCCACCTATTTCATATACAACTTAAGTATATGACTATAACCTACGACCGGCAGGGTTATTTTAAGTCACTCGGCAACAGTAACAGTTACAATCGACGGGGTATTACACGTCTGATACTGGTTCTTTACTACATTCTCCAGTAGATTATATAATTCTAACTTACGGCCGACGGGGTTAGTTTTAGTCACTCGACAACAGTAACATCTACGATTGATGGTGTACGCTTAGAGGTTCCAAGATTTCCTACCATTTCCATTGTCCATAGCATTTACCCTCGTAAACCTCCGCCTCACTGTTGCATTATATCCGCATGTACATTCTTACCGCATTGTTAATTTTATAATCATTATCACCCAACAATTATACTGCTACATGCGCCGCTTATATTACGCTTTGTTTATAATATTATTGCTTTTGCTTATTTGCTAACCGCCATTAATGCGATATTACGTTTGACATTAATATTTCTTTCTTTTTGTACATAAATAGACTTGTATTGTAAATTGTTAATGCTGTTTCATTTAAATAGCATTTAAAGACCTATCAGCTGTCCACAAGAACACGAACTGCTAGAATACTTAAGTACTTACTTACCCGTGCCCTCAGTGAGTCCACTCAGGAGCATGGAAACTGACCTGGCGCCCGAGATTCATATTTCCGGAGATTTTCCGATATTACTTTAGAAATTACACCCTTTGCCACAGATGCTGTACCTACGGTCTATTAAATATAAGATTCCGTCCTATTTGATACTATTAAGCAGCTTGAAAGAAGCAAGTTCAGTCTTTTATGAATTAAATCATTAAATCACTGCGTCACACAATTAAAGATAAAAGCTAATAAAGAAATAAAACTATAAATCAGTTTTGAAAATTCCATTATCAATCAACAAATTATTAGTACAATGTCTCAATTGAATTTAAGTTCGTTAAATAATGGTTTAAGACATTTTATACATTTTAAAATAAATTCTCCGCACAATTCTGATAAAAGATGGGTAAGCATAAAACATTTAGCTACATATAAAAATTATTAGCAATGCTGACTGGCTGCCTTATAAGTAGTTCGATGAAAATGACTATAAGTACAATACAATTATTACTCAAGATTGCGTTATTTAATCAATATTAATTGTGCAATAATCAAATATAACTTTAACATGTTAATTCTATTGTTGAAATGAATTTAATATTTATCTTCATACATTAGTAACTTAATTAATTTATTATTGATGGAGACGAACATTTCTCTAGACTGAGCATTTGACCTAGATGTTTCTCACTTAACTGAACTAATTCTACTTGTCGCATAATTGCAAGCGGCAGAATTAATACACCAAATGATTATGATGCTTACTAGAAAGTATTGTTGTAATAAGTACGGAGTGAGCAAAGTCTATCAAATATTAAGCGACCTCACTCAGCAGAGTGTTGTGAAATATTTTAAAAATTGAAATTTAAAACTGATAATGAAATGCGAAGAATCGGTTAACGACCGTTCTTATATATCTCCCGTGAAAACCTAAAAGTTGTTGTTGGTGGGGCTCACAATATTAAGGAATATTAAAAAAAATATTTCAAAATAATATTTAATATTTAAATTTCACCAAAATAATAGATATAATAATAGATAATTAAAGATAACAGTGGAGTATCTAGAACCTCACAAAAAGGGAAGATGAAGAGTAAAATGAAGCTCAGAGAAATTTTTTTTGATACAAACCGTTTGGTACAAACAAAATTTTTTACTAATACAAACAAAATTTTTTACAAACAAGAAAAGAGGTTTGCTAATGGATTCGGCCGGTGCACTGGAACTGTGGTACTGCACTGTTACAAGGAGGATATTTACTGTAGTACTAGTATGGAGGTAACCTTCTAGGGGTTTCTTCTCATGTTCTATGGATTTTTATTAATTTTGTGAATGCATTTGAAAACTGTTTCAAAGTTTTTTTTCTCTTTAATTTCTTTAGATAGATAATTGTAGTTTCTGAGTGAATTGTAGATAAATTGTTTTTTGTTTTGCTTCGCGTTGGTTGATGGTATATGATATTTTTCATTACTTCTAGTGTTGTACGCATGTACGTCTTTATTTTTAATAGGAGTTTGATTATTTTTCATTTTGTTGTTAACTATTTTGTAAGCACTTTTGAGGGTTTCCAATTTTAGCACATCTTTAAGGCTTAGTTTATACGAGATTTTGTAAGGCTTTTCTGTTGATGTGTACCATCTTATTTTGCAGATTATTCTATATTTTGTGTAAGTAGTCCATTTGTTGTTTAATGGTTTGCCCCCAAATGATTATCCCATGTTTAATTTTTGCTATTAGGTGGGCACTGTTATTAATTTTTTGTGGAAATTCTGATTTTTTATTACTCCGATTAAAGGTATTATAATTATTTTTTCATAGATTGCTAATATGTGTTATGTCTCTAATTATATCCAAGAATCTATAATTATAACCAAATGATAAAGAAAGTTACCAAAGAATCACAACGAATGCATATTGGCTCACACCAGCAGATCATAGACCAGCTGTATACCCATGTACCAGATCTTCATAGAAGCTTAGTTTATAAGACATAAATGTATTATACTTACATCTGAATAAATAAATAGTTATTTATTTTTATAAAATTATATAAAATTTATTATATAAAATTATATAAAATTTTCCGTTACTTAAAATGAAGTACCATAAGCCTATTTTCAGTAAGTTTTTTTGTCCATTATAATTGGTAACATTGCATTGCTAAAAATTGCATAGAAAACTTTAGAATTGTTTAATAGCGGAAGAGGAACGTATTGTATATGCACTTGTGGCGGGGATAGGTAGTGAGTGTCAATTCGCATAATTTTATGAATATTAGGAAAAGCATAATCTGGTCTGTAATCTTCAAGGGTTATATGTAACTCACTAGCATGCGCATCATTTCCTAACCTAGCCTTTAATGTGCTGTATCGATGAATTTGTCTACCCATGTTTGAATTTTGAATTTAAAAAAGTAGATAGATATAACCTTTATTCTCATAAATTACAAACAAACAATCATGGTAAAAATAAACAATAATTACAAAACAAATAATAAATTCTAAGTAGTTCCTTAAATTAACGTTTCTGAAATTCTATAAACTCTCCATCCTGGGAGAAAGGAAGGCTACAGCTTCACTTTCCATATACTATTTATCCCCCCCCCCCATGTTCTTCGTCGGCCACCATACTTTCTCCCACTCTCTCTTATTTATCAACTTTCCCTTGTTCCAACACCCTCTCCTCTAATATACCCCTTCTCCACCTATCTCACTTACTCATTCCCATCTTCACATCTTTTGCATCATCCTTATTCTCATTTACCTTAACTTTACCACTCTCTTGCTTTTTCCCACCTAATCTTACCTCCTTACACATTCCCTTCCACCCAACACATTCATTTCCTTTCCCTTTCTTTTTTTATTTTCTTTCTCTGTCACCCAATCTTCCTATCCTCATCTACTTCCCTCTTCTTCTTAACATTCTTTTTCCCTGTTACCTCCTTTTATATATTTTCATTTTGATTTTTTGCACATGATTTCTAACCCTTTTCCATCTTTACCCTAACTTATCCTCCAATGTTCCCCTAACTCCTTTTCGTTATCATTCCACTCAATCCCTTTAGATTCTTTTAATCAATGGCTCCATTTTTCCTCTTCCCTACCACATAACCAACACTTTATCTCTCTCCCCCTCCTCCTCCTCTCAGTCTTCGCCTATTTGACTGCTATTTATTACCTTCTATAACTTTGTGTATTCTCAAATAGCGAGGAGACCACACGTGCGTTCACAAGTGCAATACTCTATCAAATTATAGCTTACACAAGACTATCTTTTGTTCGATTTTGAAACGAAATTATTACAACTTCGTGGCTTACGAGGCGTTTCAAGCTACGTGGCATGTCGCTTTTATTCTTTCGTCGTTGGTGTTATGAGAAACTGAGCAGTTCAAATCAGATTCGAGGTTCGATTAGCATTGAAAAGTATTGAAAATAATTATACGTATTCTGATCAACAGGATAATAATTAATATGAAATTTTTAAGGTATAATTTTCTGAAGCATTGAAAAAAGAAGCTTCGTTTCAAAACAATATTAATTTATTTACACGCTATAGGTATTTAGCTTACGTAGGGGAACCTGCGGTTCCCTAGTAAACACGCCACTGAAAAATAGAAAATTAACACTTATAAGTGAATAAATTTAAAAGAGTTTATAGAAATATTTCTGAATCATGTAACTACACTTCATCAAACAATAAATTGAAGAGTAGTACAAGCGAGCGAATTCATTGACTTGAAACAAAAATACCGACAATGGTCCGAGTATTTTCAAATGTGAAATAATGAAAAGACTGAACTTGATAGGTCCTGTACTGCTACACGATGCCTTGAATTACCAACGGTCGAACATTTGATGGTGCACCGTGTAGTGCCAGGTTAAATATAATTAAAAATCGCAACATAATGACTAGTCAGACTATGCAACTAAATGTTCCTACAGTTCTTCGTCTACTCGCAATAAAATGTGGAATACTTATCCATTACGTGAATCAGGATCTCAATAAAATATATTATTCATGATTTCCAAAACACGATATGTCATCACGTTCGTTGCAGGTTAATCCCAAAATAACATTTTACTAACCGCCATATTGCGTGCTGATCGTGAAATACAAAAGAAGAAATAATAATCTACGTTAGATTAAGTTGATTTTAGATTAGTTTAGATTAATATAGATTACACATGTTAAACAGCAATTGCAGTCCGCAGAGAGGCACAGAGGGATAGAAAGCTAGGTGAACTCATGATATTTGAAACGTCTTGGAACGCAGCAAAAACAGCAAAAAAGTGATAGGCCCGTGCGGGAGAATACCATCTTAAATATCCCGGGATTCTAAGAAGAGGAGCTAAGGATGCGGCGTTCCAGTTGAAATCGGGCAAAGCGGCCGGCCCTGCTGAGATTCCGGACATAATAGTTAAGGAGCTAGTGAACAATAATATTTCCAAAGGAGTAACGACGCTGGTGATTGCAGACGACCTGGCTCTCCTGGTTGAAGCACGTAGTGTGGCTGATCTGGAAACTAGGCTGAACGCAGGTCTATATCAAGTTTTTGCGTGGCTCAAGGGTGCAAATCTAAGTTAAGTTTAGCCCCCGAGAAAACAGAAACGATAATGCTGACTAGGAAAAGAAGGATTCAGGTTCCAGTATTATTCTTGGAGAGGCACAGAATAGAATGAAAGTATAATATGAAGTAACCATCGATAAAAATTTAATGAACAAGAAAGAAGTATAACAAAACGGGCGGATCGATTTTGAAAACTTTCGAATTATAAGGGGGCCTAGGACAGAAAGAAGGAAACTTCTATATGCAACGGCTGAATCTAAAGTGCTGTATGCAGCAACGGCGTGGGCGGAAGCCACCAAACTACAGGACGGTTTCAACTAAAGCGCTCCAAGTTATCACAGGGAACCCCCCCCCCCTCCTCCCGCCTTTTGGTAGATGAAAGAACTATAGTTAACAAGAAGGACAAATAAAAAAAGAAGAGCTGGGAACTCAGAAATCTATACAAGAGCTAGGAATCTATACAAGATAAAGAAGATTACAGTCCTGAATGCGCGAACACTGTGGTGAAGAAATAGACGCGTAGAACACACTGTGACGCCTGGACAGATTTCAGAGAGTTGGCCTGTAGGCGAGTGGATAGGACATTGATCACGGAAAATTTAATGTAAGCAATGATTGAAACCAAAGAGTCCTGGAACGATATATGTCAATTCATTCCACAGGTGCTACAAAGCGAAGAGAAGACGTAAAGAGTTCTTGGTAGGGGAGGCTAAAAAAATCTGAGATAATGCAGAAACATATATGTATTTAAAGCGAAGGCCAAAAGTTCCGTATGAACGACCTGACCAGCAGAGATTACTAAAGGGAAGGTACCCCGATATAATGCTAACACAGTTCTAGGGGACCTGGAGGGAAAACCGTGTGACTCGTCCATGAGCGGGACAGGTTTTAGGGCCGCCGAAGCGAGACAAGCAATAATATATACATTGTGTTTGATTGCTGGTCGGCCGACGGCGTTCAGTCGCGTTGTCAATCCCACACAACACCTATAGTAGGTTTTGACCTTTAACACAATTAAATAATAATAAAAAGAGATTACCTATATTAAGATAGGGTTAGACTTCTTCTTCTGTTCAGCCACATCCGTTCCTGACGTTGGCTATAAACATAGTAATTTTTACTTTATTGGTCGCAATTCGAAACAATTCTGTAGCATTGACACCAAACTATTTTCGTAGATTTTCCAGCCAAGATATGCATCTGCAACTTGGCCCTCTACTACCTTCAATCTTTCCTTGTATAATAACCTGTAGAAACCGATATTTTTCATTCCTCATGACATGTCCAAAGTATTTCAGTTTTCGATGTTTTATTTTCTTTAATAGGTCGGGTTGTCGACCAATACGTCGAACAACTTCATCATTCGTAATGTGATCCACCCAAGAAATCTTTAGAATACGTCTGAACAGCCATAGTTAAAATGCGCGAATGCGTTTTTCTGTATTTTCTGACATAATCTAAAGCTTCCACACCATATAGTAAAGTTGACAATTTTCTTTTAACCAGACAAAACAATTTAATATTCGAATTATTAAATCCATTGTAATATCATGATAACAAAACATACGCTTCATTTTGAAATAGACAACTCTAGCCTTTTCAATTCTAGTTTTTATTTTTGGTGAGCTTTGAACCTTTTCAATTATTTCCTTGTTAATTGTTGTTAGTTTTCTTGGTTTATTGAATTGTTACTAACTACCATGTATTTCGTTTTTTGTTTTCGATCAGTTTTGATCAGCAAGTCGTTTCTTACTGATATAAATGTATTTTTATAAGCATGCCATAATACTTCATCATCGATGTGTTTTGCTATATAATTAAATCCATGACTAATTCGCACCGTCGCTTTTTTACGAGTTTCTGGATCTTTTAGTTTTGTTAAATCATATTTTACGACTTTTGTGTGTAAGTCTAACACGTATTTTGGCCATTCCAGGATTGTGGTCCGATGCAATATCGGCTCCGGGATATGTTTTCTCTGAAACTATATAATTTCGGAATCTTTGTTTTCTTAAAATAAAATCTATTTTACTTCTGACGACTTGGTCGAGGTTGTCGGCTGGTGATTTCCATGTGTACAGGCGACGTGGCGGAAGCTTAAACATTGTGTTTATTATGATTAATTCTTCTTCTTGAACTAATCTATCACCTCTTTGATTTCTTTGTCCAAGTTCAAATGGTCCGACTGTGTTATCATCCCATCCTGAACCCACCTTTGCATTGAAATCACCAGTCACAGATTTCACTTCATTTTTCTTAGTGTATTTAGTGCAGCATTTATACGTCGTAGAAGTCATCCACTTCATCGTCATTGCTGTCACCCGTTGGTCCTTGCAGTCTTGTATAACATTTATATTAAATGGATTTCCTCTTAGTTTTAACATAATTACTCAGTCTGACAAAGGCATGCAGCTAATTATGCAGGATTTGATTTCCTTGTTGATGAGTATACCAACGCCCTTACGGTGCTTTCGATCTTCATTACCAGAATAATAAATTCTATGTTCATCAATTTTGCATTCACTTGATCCTTTCCACCATGTTCACTTATTTCCAAAATCTGTATGTTCATTCTTTTCATCTCACTGATGAAGTTATAAACTTTACCTCCTTCATATATACTTCGTACATTCCAAGTACCAATTATAAAGGCTGACCGGGAGATTCTTCGCACCCTCTGACCATTCAAGGTTTGTCCGGGACTGAGGGTCATTGTTGATATATTTTCAGCCATGATAAATTGTTCTAGGAAAAAATTCCGTTTTCCGGTGCCTTCTGCGCTGCAGTTCTACATCCTTACCGTTGTTATTACTCCGCCTGTAGATATCTAATCATAAACCGTTTCGAATTCACATTATTTTCCGCCTCAAGTTAGTACTGGGGAGGCTGATAGCGCTCTCCAGGAATATTTATCGATTTTCCAGTTTAGATCCGCAGTATTCTGCTTAAACAGGATAACCTCGAGTAGGATGTGATCTTTTAGATACGCACTAACAGTCTTGATAATGAAATAGGCAATGAGACTTACATCTTATTTTCGCATCTTCATGTCCTGAGAGTAGTGAGGGCCAGTTAAAGGGTCCGAGCAAAGGGTTGGAAAAAACTGTCGGAGCAAAGGGTCTACTAACCCTCTTAACCCCTCTTACGCTAGACTTACGTTAAACTTACGTTAGATATATTTAATTAGTTATTTACTCTAATCGAATCTTCTGAAGTATAAGAGACCATTTTCTGGTCCGAATAAGCAACAAGTACCAATTGCGGTAAACATTTGAAATTACAATGACTACTGAATGTAGTTCCCCATGTCCGTGACTCCAATGCGTTTTCATACAGCTCTTGATCCATATTTTGCTTTGTCTATAGTTTTGTTTGCTTCTTGAGTGGCAACACCAACGCAATCAGAATAATGTCGGAGTGTCAAGTCCTAGTAGGAAATAGGATCGAAATTGATATAATGTTGAATATTATTGAAATCTGTGACAGATACCTTCAATGTGCCACCTTCAATAATATAGCTTCAACAATATTGGTTTCCAATTTGAGATTAAAATATTTGTCATCTAAATATATTTCTAATTATCTCTTATCGAAAGAAACTAAAACAAATTCAACAGACAAAGAGAAGGCAAGAAATGTTATGTAACAAAAAATTCCGAATAGCTATTTTTGCCTAAAGACCGTATTAAACTGATATGTAGTTTTTTATTTACCTTAGACATATTTAATTCTTCTACTCCAATGTTGCCAAATTATGAATCTAATGAAATGAAATTCGCGTTTACTAAACATGCCGTAGAAACTTGGTTAGAAAATGTTCAACATTCAATCTTTTCAGAACTATAAAAAGTAGACCGCATTTTAAGTCTCAATAACGAGGATAATTCGCCTTTAGCCTTTTCAGACTTGAATTATTTTATTTAGTGTAAAAAAATCAATTTTTATTGAATTAATAAATGTCTTAGAATGTTCAATATTAAGATTTCTTTTAAATTTTCAGCATATTTTTCAGGATGTACAGTGTAATGTACATATGGTATGAAGTATATTTGTACACCACGATGTATATGTTATGTATATTATTATTGTAAGCGATAAAGAAGCAATAAAGTTTGTTGAGAGAAATATATTGCAACAAAATAAGAGTATTCATATACATAGTCGTACATAAATAAAATTTTGGGTTACTAATCCCTGTGGAACTGTATAAAGCAGTTTATTCCTCTAACTAAAGATAAATGTACCTTACATTTTTCACAGTATATGTGAGTTCTACATTTGCAGCCGATTCGCTTACACATTGTTGATTTTTTATTTTTATCAAAATTTGGCATCTGGTCTATATTATCCATCTTTATTTTATTTAGTGAATGAACGTTTTTGTCCTCTATAGAATTTTTTTTGTGGGACTACTCGATGCTATTTGATCAGAATTTGGCTTTTTTTTGGAATCATCTTGCTATCAAGAATGAGGCTTTCTGCAACTCTCGTTGTGAAAGTTAAAAGATCCATTTCCTTCTTTTTTTGACATGTTCACTTTCTGACACTCGGGTCTATTCTCATTCTAACGATTCACGAATGCGAAATCAGCATAGTACCTTATCAACCGTACGAGTCAATTTTCTCAATCTTATGAAAATCCTATATTGGATTATCATTTGATCCAGTAAATCAACCCCGCCCATGCTATTATTATATTCTTTTGCCACTTGCGAACGAGCTATGTCCGCAAGTGGTATACTTATACTTATTCGTATAGTAAGTGGTATACTTATACATATACTCTATATATTTATTCTCCCTTTTTCCATTCTACGCACTTTGTCCACTTCCTTTTCCTATAAAATTTGATGCCAGATAGACAGCATTATTATACATTCATTTTACAACAATGATTCCATCTTCGCCAAAAATTCAACAAAGCCACGCCCTTCTTTCTACAAATCAGTGTTGGGCATCAATGGTGGTTGGAAAAATATATTCATGCAGATAGTTTCTGTCGCAAAAATATTACTTTCTCGTAATTTTAATAAAATATCATACGAAGAAAAATAATTCTCAAAATCAAGCGTAAGGCCCCTTTTCGGTATTCTTTACAAAGATGCAGAACAAGAGCTGCACCTTGTCAGAACTACTTCTTAATATCTGGCTCCACTTCTGTTGATCTGTCTTGGTATCCAATAAAGTCATAAGCGAGTCCACTTTTTCCAGCCAAAATAAACACTTTTATTCCCAACGGACATGGTTTTTCTTTGGTTTATTGCTTGATGGACAAGTTTCCAGTAAATGGCACCATTGTTCATCAATACTCAGATTCTGTTCATGTTTCAGGTGAAGACATCTTTTTCTAAGTGAATCCATCAAGGGCCTAACTTTACAAATTTTACGCTTGCAATCTGGTGGGCGTACTAAATTATTCACTAAATGCAGCCAAGCCCGTAACTGAAAGAATCTGTCCTGGGATATATTATCAAGAAATGCATTGATTCCATATACTTCTTCCCAGACTAATCCTCCATTTTCCTCCTGACATATACTCCTCCATTTTTATTAATTTTCTCAAATTTCCCGTCTCCTAAGGGTACAATGACAAATATGCACTCTTTTTAGCGACTATAGTAGACTCGAATGACTGATGTAAGGCAGTCAAACTGAATTGAAATAGTTACACACTCATGC
>WYDF02091754.1:0-10866 GCA_009867245.2 Adranes taylori | reverse complement strand
GAACCATTTTTTAGTTATTTACTAATTTAGTTTGGATAAAGTTGGTTTTGCACGAAGATGAAGGGATAATATTCGTTTTGAACCAGCATTTAAAACTTATTTTTGCAAAAGTTTAGTAAAGTTAGTTTAGCAAAAGTTTAGTATTCAATAGAAACATAAAATAATTTAAAGTAATCAAACATTTATTTATGAAAAGAATAAAAACAATGTAATAAAAATATTATAGAAATATTGTTTACGTTTAGTCAAACACAAATTAAATGTGACTTGCAATTTCTGGAACTAAACAATCTCAGATTATCTCATCTTCTTCCACTAAACTTGCTGGTTGACGGGTCTAAATATTTCGGTACCAATTAATGAAGGGTTCTTCACTACTTTCCCAGTTTTCTCCAAACACAAAAGCCAGTAATTTTTTGACATCAACAATTTTTCCATTGGAAATTGGTTGAGAAAGAGAAAGATTTGGAAGGATAAGCTGTGCAGCTGACCTCCCTGAGAAACCACGTTTTAATGGTGATGTCAAAACAATTTCTTCATTTTCAAAGCGGTAGTTTTCCATTGCTTTATAGGATACAGAGAAAGGTCCAGCTTCTGTCTTGCATTTTGTAAGAATAATCCTTCTCATCGTGCTTATGCTATCCACATTTTTGAAAACTTGTTTCAAGATTTAGTGTCGAACAAAAACCAATTAGTTTTTTAACTTCTCCAATCTCCCTGTATACAGCAGTGTATTCGTGGGGTAAAATAATGGTTAACTTTTTTCTCAATTTTTTTTAAACTCGACTGAAAACACGATTAGCTGGGAGAAAGCTGTGTCCACGAACAGAAAAAACTAGCGATACCTTCCTCAGCTTCATTGCATTTTCGTAAGATTTTATGAGGAAGTGAAACAGCATCTGAACATTGATGTTATTTTTATTTTGTGCAATACACCTTTTTTGTGATATAATGATTCAGTTGACTTCAGAAAATGTAGTAAAACATTGGAAATTGAAATTCTACCTTTATCAACTAAATTCTCAGTTCACACGTAAAAGTTAGGATTCATCCCAGTTTGTCCAACGATACAAAGGGTGTAAAAATTCAGTTGCCTGGAGTAGAAAGTTTCTTGTATGGACGTTTTAGGTAACGGCTGAATTTGCTGCAAATCAAAAATATATGTAATTGTTTCATCATCACCTGGTTTTCTTAGAAGTTGATAAAAAGCTTTAGCTCTCAGTTTGAGTACGCATTTTTCTGTAATCAACATTGCGCCCTTTTTAGAGCCCTTTTTAATTTTTTCAATAATAAAAGCACATTGTGTGCATACATTCGAAGATGGTGATTTAAATCCAAGATTAAATTCGTTGTTAAAAATATTTCTGAACATACTTCTCTTTACACGTAGAGGTTCATCAATCCGTTGTATATTTTCAGAAGTATTGATGTTTAAATTTGAATGAAGATATACCCGTTTACATTTTTTCCTTCCGTAGTGGCTCTTACATCCTTTCAGATTTTTAATAAATACTCTCACACTGTTTTTTTTTTCGTAAAATTTCACACTAATTATGTGCCCTGTCACACTTATTCTTGTTTCCTTGATTTTTTGCGCCAAATGAATTTTTTTCGCGATTGGCTTTAGACGATAATCCCCGATTCTTGTCCCATTATTGACTTGGTCTACAAGCACGGAATCATCCAAATCATAATCATCCATTTTGTAAAAAAAATATCACTTAAAAATTATTTATTTTAATAAAAACTTAAACATCATATCCTGTACTCTTATAGAATAATAAAAGTATACTACACATGGAAAAATAACTTGTACATCGGAAACAGTATTGGTGCGCTCTGATTGGTCCCTTGGATATAGTTGATTGTGCATCATGGGTGGATAAAGTTGGTTTTACTTTGGAACCTTCTTTTCTAACCTAAATTTTTAATGTATCTAGTTGGTTTACCTAGAACCTATTTCATGTTTGTGACACCGCCCAATATAAAGATCGGTATCCAATCGATATCTCAATTTTGAAAAAATGGATATAGTTGCACACACTCGAGATGCGGAAATTGTGGAGGAATGTGAAACGGAGTACTAGCATAATTATTATGAATGGCCAAAGCGGTTCCTCTCATGCTAGGTAAGCGACTATTTTGCTGAAATACTTGAAATATTAATGAAATATTAATGTCACTAGTATGAATAAGTATGAATAATTTGAAATATTAATGTCACGTTGGATTTTAGTTTCGGTAATAGAGAACATATGCACTTTGTCGGATAAAAGGAGATTTTTGATAGGATAAATTTTATGCCGTAGTCCACAGACATTCAAGGTTCAAATCACTAACTCCATTGAATTGGAATAATCACGATTGAAACCGTGTTGTTGGAGAAGGTTACGAAGGTTTCCCTACGTAGAAGGTTGCGGGAGACTTGCCCGATTGCTTACTAAATTAGGGAGCGTTTGTCAGGCAAGACATTGAGGAGAGTGGAGGTTAGGACCCGGAAGAGGGTCCTAACCTCAAACCTCTCGTCCATGTGGACGGGAGGTTTGAGCGCCAGATCTTCCTCAGAATATTTGCTAAGGGATTGGAGGAATGGGTCAGTCGACACACTTGCGGGTGCAATCTTCTCAGGTTTTTTGGGGGTCTCTTGCTTTTTGAGGCTGCCACAGTAGAGGCACTTGGGGTAGGCTTGTTCGCATACGAGAACACGGTTCTGCTGGCCGCATTTAGAGCAGCTCAGCTGGTTTTGGCACCCGTTCACAGAGTGGTCGATGGTAAAGCCTTTGGTACATTGCTTTGGGGTTGGTGTCGGGTTGTGGGATGGCTCCGCAGGGTAGAAGCGGCCATAGAGATACAAGACTGCGTAAAAGAGTGACATATCTGCTACGGTCGTTTGTGATCACATGGTTCATATTGAGGGGCTTGTTTCTCTGTCGAGAAATGATTCCGAAGGCTTTGAGGTCCTGGGAGCCTTCGGCTTCGTCGGTTTCGAGGGCTTCTTCCACCTCTTGGACTGAGATGTCCTGGGTTACTCCCTGGGTACAATCGTTGACTGAGGGTTTTTTGGAGTGAGGAGCAAATTGGTTGGACAGTTGTGATGAATATCGTTCTGTTTGCCTTGACCTTGATGGTCTGCACCACATCTTTGAGGAGAGTGAGTTTGGTCAATTGGAAAAACGATTTTTCGGATGCGTGCGAATCAGGGATATTCTTTACGACATATTCGTAAGAAAAGCTTTTTGCAGGTTCTGGGGAGAACCCCCTAGTTGAGGAGTAGGAAGATTGGAAAGAAGATGGTCTGGAAGGAGGGGAAATTGGAGATGAGGAAGGGTGTTTTTGTTGTTGTGTTTGTTTTTTGCTGGTTTGGCGCGTAGTGGGCGCGTTTGTTTTGGGCGCGTCTTGTCAGTAGGTGCGGAACCTGCAGACGAGGTTTGTTTGCCTTTGGAGGGCAATCAGGAGTCGCCTTACATGCGCCCTGGTGGGGACTTTTTTTGGTGGTCCTCGGGGGACCGGGGGTAATGTTTTCCGTACAACCCCTGATGTGCACAGTTTATGCCGTTAGACATTGTAATGTCCAGCGGCAAAATTTGATTGGCTTTGGTCTTTAGAATTTATTCAGTCTATGACTCTGAAATTTATGAAGTCTATGAAATTTGGTATATATATGAAAAGAGATTAATAAAAAATGAGATTAAAAAAGTCAAGGACGAGATTATTCCTATGCCCACTAGCCGTTTAGGCCCAGTACTTTGTAGCGAACCACACTAGTGGGAAAGCCCTACGACCACCAGCAGTGGCAGCTACCTTATTTTTGGCTTATTTCTTCTTGCTTCTTAAGGCGGATACTAGACCACGCCGATGAAATAGAAGAGAAAAGAAAACAAATAGGAATCAAATGCTTATATGCTTTCGTTCGAATTTAGTATTTTAAAAGCGTTCTTTATGTTAGCTTATAAATAAGCTTATATATCACAGGTAGCTGGCAAGTTTTTCGGTTCCTTCGGCTATCCTTTTTCGCTCTGCGTGATGCTTCTGTTAATTACCGTGCCTGCTGTCTCCTCAGCGTATCGCATCCTCGCAGTGAGATATCGGGGAAGTTTAAGTAGCTGCAAGATATCACCGTCAATTGACCTGCTCGATCGACTGTTCACGATAGAATGCTGAAATCTATTTTTTTTTTATTTTACGTAAGAAGTGGAGAAACCATCAAAAGGCGAGGGATGCCCTTGCATCCAACAGTGTGGGATTTCTATACTAACTGAAACTCCACTCCCTGTTGGGATTGTATATTGTTGGGAGATTGGAGAGTTTGTTTGAAGGAGGCTTTAGGATTTATCATCGTATTCAGCCGAGGGAACCTGCAATACCTTGACCATAGCATGGTCAACTGATGAGGGAGTTTTGTTTAGTGGGGTGAGGTTCAAATCTATCTGAAAGTCCTCTTTTATATCAGATTACTGCTCACACAAAATTATTTTGTATGTAGATAAAACTGTCTTGCCTATGGTACCGTGCGCCTGCCCCACTCATCCTACACACGTACGCTGCATAGCCATACGGTGCACCATCGCTATGTCTCTAAAGACCCGTCGCTATTCCACACATCACTCATGCACCCGGATCATAGTTTAACCAATAGCAATGAATATAACAATCTGCCTTTCTCTCACTACTTATTATAATAGACGGCCATTCTCCCCCCCCCCTCTCTCTCTCTCTCTCTCTCTCTCTCTCTCTTCCTCTCTACATTTGCGTACATCGCACAAAGCAGAATAATTAGCAGCAGCAATATTCATTCTTACTTTATGCATACAATTTATTAACTAAAAAATTGTAATTGCCGTTTTGAAGTATATTTTATTATAAAGCATTGGAGATAGCCAAGGAAACTAAAATTTATACTTGCAACTGGGCAATAAAATTAAACACTGGTATTAGCAATCAATTGTAAGAAAATAAAAGAATATGTCAGTATAATCGTTAATATTTAGCATCACAAATTATTCCACATAACATTCCTAATTATCAAACAAAAATTATATGCCGCCCGAAAAAAATCGCAAACAAACCAGTACTAAAATATCTAATTATAGAAAAATTGTATGCAGAATGAAATAATTAATGGAATATTCAGAATGGCATAATTTTGAACATTATGCTGTCACAGTTAGTTATCAGTGAATATATTTAATAAAAAAATATAGTTTTGTTAGTCATACATACCTTGAACGTTTTTGTTTTTTGTTGTTCCTCCTTTTTTAATGATTATAATTTCACATAAAAATAAACAGGTGCAAGAAAGAAAAAATGCAAGAAAGAAAAAAGACGTATAATTGCGTGACATATCGCTGTATAAAGATTGTAAATTTATTTTTAGTATCAAAATAACTTTTTGCTTATCTTTATATAGTGTACAGAAAGTGTTTTTAAAAATAAACATTAATGAAAATTGTCAAATAAAAAATATTTATAGTGTGAATACATTATATAATGTTTAAAATCTTTAAAATACAAACTTATACGCAAAAAAACACTCAAATTATACTCATGACCACTGAGTAAAATTACAATAGAATCATACTCATGTGGCAGTGATTCTGAAACGAGGGTTGCGAATCCCGTTCCTTTTGGGCCGGGCTGCAAAAACATAGATCTTAGGAGGTCCCAAAATAATTGTGACCTAGTCAGCTGCATTCCGAATACAGATAAATTAAAGGCCACTTTTCTATAGGTACATGTAATCAATAGTCAAGTTTAGAAGCCGGATGCCGCCATCTTTGCATCGGACGTAAAGAAAATAGTCTATTAAACGCAAATCTTAGCGTTTTCTTCATTGTTCTTAAATGTTTAGCTGTTTTTCGAAAACTTATAAAACCCATATTAAACTCTCGGTATGATATATGTTCCTTTTTCTTTTGGTGGCACTACAGTCCATTAAGAACCCGGGCTTTGTCTATTACAGATTTTTGGCAGTCGTTTCTCCATGTAGCCAACTATTTCCAGTTTCGGACTTCTAGCATGCGAAGATCCTCCTCTTCGTCATCCAGCAATCTAAGTTTAGGGCGGCCCACAGATCTTCGTCCTACAGGTCTTGAGTTAAGAACTTTTTTTGGCACCCGCTGATCCCTCATTTCCTGGATGTGGCCGAGCCAACATAGTCTTCTTGCCTTGATGTCTGACATGATCGATGGTGCATTATAGAGGTCTTCCAGTTTTTTATTGATTCGTATTCCCCACTGATTGTTCTCCTACAAAGCACCAAAAATCTTGCGAAGGACTTTCCACTCCCAGGCGCAAAGTAGGTTCTCGTTTTTCCTGACAGTGCAGGCTTCTGCCCGATACAAGACCTCTACATATGGTTTTAATAATGGTTTTGATAGGGCTTGATAATGGTTTGTAGCTTCTGGAAGCTAAAGAAGTCCAGGCAGCTACTCTTGCTTTGATTTCGTCTCCGAAATATTTGAATGCATCGACCCTTTGGTAACTATTACATTTGTCAGTGTTCCACCACCTCATTGAGTTTCTAGTGCTTATCATCTATTTTGTCTTCGCCTTATTGACGCGGAACCCCATGTTCTTAGTTTCGTTCTCGAGGATTTGTACGTTTTCGTTTAGATCTCTGGTATGTGACTAGCATAGCAATGTCGTCAACGTCTGAGATGTTCTATTAAATATTGTGCCTCCCGGGTTTGTTGGTAATTACCTCATGACGGATTCCAAGGGTATGTTGAAAAGGGTACCTGAGAATGAGTTCCCATCTTTGAAACCATTGTAGATATGAAATTGCTAGGAAAGTTTCCCATGTACTTTGACTCTACTCTTCGTATGCAGCAACGTTATTCGTATGAGTTGTCTCATCTTTAGTGGTATATCAAGTTCCTGCATCGTGTGGTAGGAACTTGGTATACCATCGTGTGTCCCGAGAGAGCGGGACACTCTCTCGTAGGCGACTCTCTCCCTCTCTCTCTCTCGTAGTTGTATTCATAACACTTCTCCAGATTCAGCCTTAGAGTAAACATCTGATCTTTCGTCGATCTTCCAGGCCTAAACTCACTTTGGGATTCGCCGATAGAAGCGTTGATGACTTTAGCGAAGATCATGTACCCAATACTGAGCAACGGTATTCCTCTATTTTTCCTCGGTATTCCTCGTATTTTTCATCTATTTCATTAAAAATGTTTGCTATGATTCCTAATTTTTAATTAATATGATTAGAGAAGTTCCTAGTTTGATATTAATGATTAAAATGAAGATTAAACATTTGTTTACTGTATTTTATTTGCAATTCATTTAAGTGACCGGGACTTACCGACAGTCCCCTATACAAATTCAATGACCGTAGGTAGAGAAACTAGGAAAACGTAAGAAGCACAAGCAAGCAACATAATATTAGTAAAATGTTTTCTATACTGTTGCAAGCTTATATAAAGGATATAAAATTAAATCACTAATATGTTTTCTATCAATACATCCGTCGGTTTTTGTCAGGCAAACAATTATAATGATGAGTATATACTTTGGATATCGGTTTTCTGTCATGCATCTGACATTATATGAATATATATTAAAAACATTTTAGCTTAATGTTTATATATTCACTCTTCCACCATATTTGCATATTAGACATTCTATCGTTCGTTTCATTTAATGATTTTATAAGGATATTTTATAACTATACTTCCTTCATCAGTTAGATTGGAGCCGCTTTAGTCATTGAACTTATACAAAAAAATTAAAGTAGATATAGGGTTTATCAGTTTAATTAAAAGTTTCAAAATTCCACCAAAAAAATCACATTGTCACTATACACAACACAGATTGTCAAAATGATACTGTCTTTTCTGTTTTATAGATTATTACATGCCTCAACCCTTTCCTGGTCGTGAAATGCGATTCCTAATATAGGTCTATATTCACATGGCTCTTTCAACCCGGTTAACTACGGTATCCTCGTATAAACGCGCATATTGTTGCACATTTGCTACGGCATCATACTCCCTATCTTTACCCGCTTTGGGGCTTAATATAGATACGCCAAGTTTCCAGAAGCGACAATAATTTCCAGAAGTGTGTGATTTCAGATTTGTGGTAAAACTGTCCACCGCGCTATGATTCATGCCTACATCCAAACATCAAGCAAGAAACATAATATATCTGATGCGAGACAACGCTGTATCACGCCATGCTACTCAACAAAATTGAAATATATGCAAATACTAGCGACCCGCCTCGGCTTCGCAAGGGTACAATACACTAATAAGGCGTCATAAGTTTCCGAACGATTTTGACACATATACTATCCGATCTATTTTTGGCGCTATAACATTGACTCGCCATAGTCCCCATATTTTCCTTCGGCGTTGTTCTCACCTCCGGCGCGGCCAGGAGATGCCTATAGCGTTGTTCGCGCCTCCGGCGCGGCCAGGCGGGACAATTCAGAGTCGATCATAGCCGTAAGGTTGTGCTCAGCCAACGTGGAACCCAAAGTGTCCAATGTTGAGACGGAAGAGGTGCCATTTAGCGACCGAATATATATCATTCGTAGTAGACGCACATCTGCACACGGAAGAAAGTGCGGCCCCATGCAATAGATGAAGCTGTAAGGATTTTAACCATAAAGGTAGGGAAAATATGATTAGAGGAAAGTTCAAAAGCGAATTCGGGAAAAGGCATGTGGTAGACGAGGCAAATGATCGTGCTGATATACTCGTCCAAGCTGTAGAGGCGACCTGTGATAGTTGCTTGGCCAGAAGACGCCCCAATAACTGGTGGAACTCGAAGATAAACCAGCTCAGGGGGGCGAAAAGGCTTTAAGAGGCGAAAAGGCTTTAAATAAGGCTATTCGTGCCAGCCAAGCTAAAGCTTGGCAGGACCTAATCGACACGGTGGAGACATATGTATGGGGAGTCCCGTGCAAGGTGGTTATGGGAAAGCTCCGCAAACGCTGCAACTCTGGGGTAGTATTGGAGGGTGGTATCAGCGCTGCGCTGGATATACTTTTTCCAAAGAACGCATAGGGGAGGAGGGCGAAAAATTGCGGGAGACTACAGGACAATACCGAGAGCCCATTATTTACGGAGGGGGAGGCTGAGGATATCGGCAGCTAAAATAGCGTCGAACAAGGCATCTGGCCCCGACGGTATCCCGGCGGGCATCCTGAAGGTGATTGTCCAGTTAAACCTGCAAACATTTTTAAAAGTGTTTAACAAGTGCTTGAAGGAGGGAGTGTTTCCACAAATATGGAAAATGGCGGATATGGTACTGATACCTAAAGGGGGTAGACCGATTGGTGACACGAGGGCCTACAGACCGATATGCCTGCTCTCAGTGGTATCGAAATTGCTAGAGCGGCTTCTGATAAAGTACAGAACTATATGGAAGCTGAACAGAACCTGAACGAAAACCAATATGGTTTTCGGAAAGGCAGGTCAACAATGGATGCACTGAGGGCGGTCATGTGGTTTATTGGGGAAGCCTAACGGGGTACCTGGAGAACGAGACAACAATTCTTGATGGTGACTTTGGCTATCCAAAACGCGTTTAATTCGGCACCATGGAAGCGAATTGTGCAGGCATTGGAGGAAAGAAGGTTTCCAGCGTATTTGGTAAGCATCCTCTCTAGATACTTGAGTGGTAGAAAGATCAGGTACGTGGATGGAAGTAAATTGATCGTCAGAGATCAAGCATGCGGGGTGCCTCCAAACTCAGTAGTGGGGCCCACGCTGTGGAATCAGGGTTTAGACAATTGCGTTTCGGACGACTTGGCGCTTCTGGGTAGGGATCGGAGCGAAATCGCGTTGGCACAGAAGGTAAACGCTGCACTGGCTAGGATAGCTATATGGCTTAAGGATGTCGGATTACAGCTGGCACCACACAAGACCGAAGCGATTATGCTGACGGGTAGAAGGAAGATTCCGGATATGGACATATTAGTGGAGGGGCATAGAGTTGGTCTCCCCAACCAAATTAGGTACTTGGGGGTAACTATTGATAGGGGCTCTAACGTTCACACTTCATGTGAGAAAATGTAGCGGCCAAAGCTGCGGAAAGATTGGTAGGCTTTCCAGATTGATGACGCGCCAAGGGAGGCGCCTTGGGGAGGGGGCGGGGGTCGTGGAGAGCTACTTTGCGCAACTGCACACTAGGTGGTGCTGTATGAGGCGCTGGTATGGGCAGAAGCCGTGTAAAGGAAAAGAAATTATTATAAGAGAGGACTTAACACAGGCTCTGGTTGCGATTGTCAAGGACGCCGTGAAAGTATTTGATACAATATGCGTGTGGATAAGTTATGGAATTATTCACGTAAATGAAGATGGAATAATTTTCAAAATTTCCAACAAACATGAATATATAGATATGTGTACAAAAAGACCAAGTAGTTAAATATTAATTAATATATATATTTTTCTCTTTTTCCACATTTAATAAGGCCACAATTGTGGGCATGTTAGTAAAAAAAAATCTTTTAATACATAAAGATTTTGTATGACCTTTTTTTAGTTTTTGGCTCATCACATTACATCACTAGTTACACATCTCATCACTCTTCATAATATCTAATCACACCAACACTAATACCATCTTTTATTTCTCACCTCTTTAGTACTCATTAGCCATTATTAATTTAACTTTTTTAAGTTTTATTACTCTCAGCACAACATCGTCTCATACCATACATTGTAACAAGGCCGTTTCACAGTATGGACCTATGTACGAAATTGTATTTCTTATTTGGTGAAAGAACTTATTTCGGTACGCCACGGGAAAAATAGAAGAGATTATATTCGCATATCAAATAACGTTGTTTAAGCATTCTCATCCAAAGCTGGGTAAAACCCAAACTTTACCTGTTTTCATAGTGAACAATAA
>WYDF02091743.1:0-10867 GCA_009867245.2 Adranes taylori | reverse complement strand
TGAAAAACACTACTGTGTATGTATTTGTACAATTATAGCGTCTTACGGTAAATATTGAATTCTTGAGAAAATTAAAACTATCTGATTTCCGACAATCTCAAATCTAACGGAAATGAAACGTTTATTCACTAAGGTTGGCAGATATTATGCATATGCTCACCATCGCTCTACAAATTGCGTTATAAGTAAATTTAGTTAAAATTCAACTTTGCGACTCTACATCCTGCAAAAAAAAATTTACTCATCAGGCTTAAAAACACTTTTTCACATTATTTCTGCATACCGATTGCAAAATCCTAGTACACACATATATATATATATATATATATATATATATATATATATGTACCTTTTCTTCTATTTATTTGATACTATTAAATGCATCATCTTATTATGTATCTACATTCAGTTCTGTCTAAGAAACGGAGAATTTAATCATACATGTTTTGTGGAAACACTGCTTGCAAGTGTATTTACTCTCACTGCTCACTCACTCCTTTCGGTCTATATTGTGGTTGATGGTGTGTGTTTATGTGTGCCTAGTACGTTTTATCTTGCATCATGCGTGCCGCCACATATTCACTTATTCCATTACTTCACTATCTCGATATTATTATTAGGTGTATTTACAATATTATTCACACGTTTCTAGAGTTGCCACATTTAGATTAAAGACACTGTATATATCAACAGTGAAACTTGATGAACATGCATTGCCTACAAGGCTTAGGAAATATTTATATTTGGAGTAGTTTTGAGTTAGAAATGCGGCATAAGCCAAAATAAACAGTACTGTAATTTAGTAATCTTGTAATTGTCTTGAGTTTTATGGAATTGCTCAGACCATATATACTTATATCTGTTAGTTATCATTAAGTTATCCAATTTACATTATGCTGGAGATACAATATTCGCCAAAATAAACAGTACCGAAATATAGTTGGCTCTGGTTTAGCTTGATTGTCGTTAACTGCCATAATAACATTACGCTTGTGTTAAAATTCTTCTGAAAATGGTTCTGACAACTGAAGAAAAGGTGTTTATAGTTGAACATTATTTCCGTTCATATGGAAGTGGACGGGGTAATGGCCCAAGTTTGAAACAAGTCTCTGAAAATTATCGACAGCAATTTAATAAAGCTGTACCTAGTAAAAGTGTAATGTTGGCAGTTGTTGAGAAATTTCGTCACACTGGTAGTGTTTGTGTCAGAGCATTGGTTCTTCAGGTCGTCGAAGAACTACCAACGCTAATGAAGGAGGCGTTCTTAACCAGGTTGTGCATTCTCCGCAAAGAAGCCTAAAACGAACTGCGTTAAAATTATAAATTAGTGAAACATCCACACGTGGAATATTCAAATCTATTAGTGGTTATCCATACCGCATTCAAACTGGTCAACGATTAAACGTTGTGGACAAGTGTACAAGTGTACAAGAGAAATTTATTGTGGGCGTGTGTTGAGTCTAGTGTACGAAGATGCCGATTTCTTGAGAAATTTATGGTTTTCAGACGAAAGTCATGTTCACCTGAGTGCCTATATCAATAAGCAAACAACTTGGATTTGAACGCCCTGCTTTTATTGTAGAGAAACCACTTCACAGTGCTCGAGTTACCATTTGGTGGGCTGTATCCGGGCATAGTATAACTGGTCCTTATTTTGTTGAGGACTGAGATCAACAACCAATTACTGTTAATCAAGAGCGTTATAGACAGAACATAATCATGCCTTTTGTGAGAGATTTAATAATTTTTTGCTCCTCGAAATTTACACCTGAACAGGCAATAGTTTCAAGAGGATGGCGCCACAAGCCATACAGCCAGGCGCTCATTATGATTTCTCCGTGAGCATTTTGGAAACCGAATAATTTCTCGTGGGACGGACTTCGAGTACCCTTCACATTCACCTGATCTGACGCTACCTGATGCATACATTTGGGGTATTACGAAACAGTCGATATTTCGCTCTGAAGAAACGCGAACGACAATTGCAGAACTGCGGCAAGCAATAATAACTTATTTTCAACAACTACATCAACCACTGTTTAGGAATATGTTCAATGATCTGCAAAATCGTTATGAAACACTTTTGCGCCGTAATGGTGCACACTTTGAACATGTAAATTACAAAAATTAAAAACTTTATATTAAAATTAATTTTGGTACAGTTTACTTTGGCGAAACTAGTGGCGAAAGTGCTAGCATCAAGAATGAAACCCCATGTGGAGAACGCATTGGGAGAATTCAGTGTGATTTCCATTCCAATAGCTCGACCATCGATCAAATATTCACCCTAAGGATGGTGTTGGGAAAGTGTTATGAACGCAATATAACACTTCATCAATTGTTTATAGATTTCCGCGCAGCATACGAGAAAATACTAAGAAGCCAGTTCTACAAGGTTATGCAAGAAGAATTTAATGTGCCGACCAAAGTGATCAAGCTAGTAAGGCTAGCGGTTGTGGAAACATGCAGCAAATTAAGGGTGAAAGGCGAGCTGTCAGGGAGTTTTGAAGTTACAGGAAGCTTGAAACAAGGAGTGTCACTGTCGACTCTATTTTTTAATCTAACACGGTCATGAGGAAACTACCCGTTAACCCAGGAGAGTGTAATCACTAAAGGATAGATAGATAGATAATAGATAGATAGATAGATAGATAGGAGACAGAATCACTAAAGGAGAACCTTCAAATACTTCAGAGGGAGGAAAATCGATGGGTCTAGATATAAGCAAAGAGAAGAGCAAATACATGATAAACAGTAGAAACACTACTCGGTGGAGAAATGTAATGGAGTTTGAAGGGTTTGAGAGAGCCTACAAATTTATATACCTCGGAAATGTGATAACTGAAGATAATGACATCACCACTGAAATCAAAGCTAGTATGATGGCAGGAAATAGATCTTATTAAGCATATCTTAATGTACTCAAATCATCCATTGTCTCTAAAGAATTCAAACGAAAAGTGTATGCAACTATCATTAAACAAGTCGTCACTTCTCGTTAGGAAGCGTGGACGCTTACGAAAAGGAATGAGAACACATTGAGAGTGTGGGAGCGGAAAGTCCTTAGGAAAATCTTCGGAGCAGTACATGACGAGGAAGGCTGGAGAATCCGCACCAACGCTAAATAGAAGGATTGTACCATAAGCCGTCCATTGTCAACGAAATAAAGGCCAGCAGGCTCAGGTGGTTGGGACATGTCGAGCGGATGGACGGGTCTAGAGTGCCAAAAAAAAGTCCTAAGGCAGCAGATCAGTAGGGCGAACACGCAAAAGGTGAGTGGACGATGTAAGTGAAGATCTGCCGAAGTTAAACGTCCGAAATTAGAGGAGGAAGGCGATGTCAAGAGATGACTGGGGGAATCAAGTTGTAGTGGCCAAGGATCTTAATGGTCTGTAGAGCTAGCTAAAGTAAAGGTAGAAGAATATCGACAAATATTTAATGACTTTACTGAAACAAAAACCTTACTGAAAGTATAATGTTACAAATTGTTGCAAAATTTTGTCAAATTGGTAACGTGGTTACATCAGCCAGAGATCTTTTCAGTTAATCAAGAACAACACAGTCAAACATACTTCACAAAATCATAGTCTTCGAAGAAAATGTCTAAGTAAAACTTATCACATACACAAATTGTTTGGACTATGCGATAGTTTGGAAGTGTTTCACGCGTTCGTAAAATTGACGAACGCGTGCACTGCTGCACTAACGAGAATATCAGTAGCACTGCTGAACAGAATCAAGAGTGTATATAGAAAAGTACAAGTGGTAATTAGACTATCTGGAGGGATATCTCAAGAATTTCCCATGTAAAAGGGTGCGAAGCAAGGTCTATTCTTTTCATCGTCCTGATGAACCAGATTCTGCAACAGTGGAAGAGAAGGAGAGCATGGTGCAAGGTAGAAAACTTGAGATTGAGACCTGTGTACATTCAGTCGCTCATATATACGGATGATATTGTAGTCATAGCAAAGGACGATTGTTGAATGGGCGGAGTATAATAAAGGATCATCGGATGAGGCTTAATGTAGAGAAAAGTAAAGTAATGGTAGTATAGAAACATGAGGAGCATGAATCAATTGATATCCAATGGAATGGAAAGAAATTGGAACTATAATCATTTCGGATGGAAAGCCAGATGCATAAGTGAACTACAGGCTACATAAGGCGATCCTTACCTGACCCTGACTGAGACCTAATACCCTTTAAATTAAACCTGCTTCTTTTTAAATGCTACTTGATTCCTTTAAAATGCTACCAGGCTCCCTATAAATTGGCCCTAAATCCTTTAAAATGCTACCTGCTTCATTTAAAAGAAACGTTTATCTGAGATCTTTATTGAGAGCCCGACCCGCCACCCGCAAATCAAACCAGAACAGAACCGGATGGAACACCAAAGCAGACGGGTTTAGCTCAAAATCGAAATATTAAAAAATCAGACCCGATCAGAACCGGAGCGAGCTCCAAAGTATCCCGAGGAGCTCCCGAAAGGGCCCAAAAAAGTCCCGTAAGGGCAAGAACTAGGCCCCCGAAAGAGTCAATACTAAGCCCCCTTAAGAGCCCAAAAAAATTGACAGAAAATACACTGTCAATGACATCAACAGCGCCATCTTCGCGCGGAAGAATCGACCCTCGCCTGCTTCCTTCCTTTCCAAAGCAAACCCTCCAGTTTTCCCCTATAGCTTTCTCATTCACACTCCATTCAATATCCTCACATTCATTCATTCATTGGGTCCAATTCTCCTCATTTTTATTCCCCCTTTCAAAACTTCCACATCTGAATCTATCAATTATTCTTTTTTGCTCCATGCTCATCCCTGAGTTCAAGTATCTAGCCATCCCGTCCTCATCTATAATCCATCTATACCTGCAATTATACATGCTTTACCTAATTTTGCCATTCCTCTCTTGCTTCTCAATATCCCGCATTCTTTCAGCAAATTCCCCCACAACATCCCCACCACCAATTATTTTTTTATACGACCTACTCGAAGACCATCCAATCCTACAATTTAAGTTTTTATCCTTTCAATCCATACGTCCCCACCCCCGTCCCTTCCTAGATTCATCATCCCTTCTATGTATACTTTTTTCACTAACCTCCTCTCTGCCCCCCTCATTAATTTCCCTCAAATCCCACAATTATTTTCACTCCATTTATCCAGCACTTATAATTTCCTATTTCCTGTATAACTATATCGTTCTTAGTGTTTCTTTCTAAACCCAACATTCTTTTCATACATCCAAGTAGCACTCTTTTCATTCTCTCTCTTTCTTCCACCGCCCACACCTCAGCTCCATACATCATTATAGTTTTTAGACATACATCCATTATCCTCAATCTCATTCCCACTGAAACCCCATATTTCCTCTCCCAAATCATCCTTATTCTCTCAATCATCCCCATTGCCTTCTTGGACACAATTTCTACATATTCCTTGTATGAACCATTTTGAGAACCATAAATATTATATTCTCTTTCAAATGTTGTAGTTCACAAACGATAGATGATTGTGAATTTCCAGCCAAATAGAGTGCAATCACACTCCATTGATGCGCGTTAGAAAATAATGCTTTTGCGTGCTTGTCGACAATAAAATGAAATACAGTTTGACAGATACATAGATTTGAAGTTGGTAACAGAACTTTGCACGGACACTGTAGATTTATCAATAATCATTAATGGCCGCTTTTCATCCCATGGCCCTATCATATGAGCAGAAATCTATACTGTTATTCCATATTGCTTTGATGACCAGCGCTACAGATGTACCCTCACAACTTTTTCAAAAGGAAAACTCGTTTTATTGAAAATTATTACTTATTCACGTCCAACGTAGTAGCTACTGGTAAATAAAACATGGTCGGATATTGGACAACAATGTGTTTATTTTATAAACTTCGATTACTTCTGTCAACATTTCGACCTCTATTCGATGTCATCATCAGAACTAAAAAATCAACATCCATTTTTACTACCGACCTTAAATCACAGATTGATTATGATATAAATTAATTAATATTGTCATCACTAATTACATAACAATTGTGGACATTAAGGACCTTATCAATAGGATAGGATTAGTAACTAACTGATGTAGTGTTGAATGATTCTAAATACTTAAAATGTTCGTGTTATGTACTTTCTTTACTCTAAGCGTATAAAAACCTTTAGATGTCTCCAATAACTGTGAACTTTAAAGGCCTTATCAATTACTGCATCAATCAAAAGTAAATCAATGTAACTTAATGTCTAACTACTCTTAATTCATGAAGTATCGAAAATCTTGAAAGAACTTTACAAAACATAATTTCTGTCGGTGTTGGCAATGTAAATAGCAAATGAACAATAATTAAAAGATCTTTAGTTATCAAAAAAGAATTACCTTTATAATCTTTTTGAAATAACAATTAAAATATTGAAAATTGACATAACCAATCTCATAAAGGACCCAATCCTATACCATAGTGAAATTTCTGTGCCAACGGTTGACAAGCTAAAAACAGTTAAACCATTGTATTAAATGTTCAAAATCACCGATTATATTAACTGAAGATGATATAAATACATTGTAGTTAAAAAAAAATTTATAATCATTATATAACTATTGTTTTTAATCTGTGATTTAAGATCGGTAGTAAAAATGTTTGTAAATTTTTAGTCCTGATGATGACCTCGAATTGAGGTGGAAACATCGACAGATGTAATCGAAGTTCTTATTATGAATTATTATGAATTTCAAATGCGAAAATGTTACAGGATAGTTGGTTACCTTAGATGTGCAGGTGTTCTTATCTAAATAGAACAAATGGACAACAATAAACCATGTTTTATGCGTAACATTACCACAACGACGTCCAGTTAATAAATATATATTATATTGTATTCAATGTATAAGTGCTTTTCTACGCATTAGTTACTTATTATGAGGAATATTAAATTCTCTATATCAACTGATAGGTTATTTAAAAAATCCCTTTGTCATTGTCTCTCGAAAATATTACATTTATTTTATTTGATTATATTCTTTAGTATTTGTCACATGTATAATTAATTGTTTATGCTTTCTTTAAATATTTTAATCTTATATCGTCGTCTCTCTTGGAAGTTTGACGATCAATCTGGCTATTATTACTTAAAAACACCATTGTCTAAATCAGGGCTGTGCAACCCATCCATTCCACACTGAATTCCTCCCCCAATTCCATTACACATAGTATAAATTGAAAAACTTTGATTTATCAATTAGTGAATACATATTATATTTATTTTACAAATATATAACAATATCTTTCTAAGGCATTTGATATGGTAAATCATCGCATTTTATTAAGTATATTGTATAACATTGGGATAAGAGGCCCGGTACTTAAATTAATAGAAAGTTATCTGAAAAATAGGACACAAGTAGTTAAAATAGCTGAAGTAGATAGTAACTAAATGTGGTGTAGCTCAATTTCATTTTTTTTTAATAAATCCAATATGGCGGACGGGAGCCATTTTTTTTTTGTTCAGAAATTTCGTATTCAAACTAAGAGGCTGAAATTTTGCACTATATGTGTGCAAAATTTGTATTATGCACACATATAGTATTATGCGTCGAATAAAGAAAGTCCCATGTTGCCGAAGCGGTGTTGCCACGTTTGAAGTTTAACAAACTTTTAGAAATATCTCAGGAACAATAAAATATACGACATTCGAATAAACTTTATTGTATAGGCTACATAAAGGCCCTTCAATTTTGTTTGAAACATTATTTTCTAAAATGACAATTTAACATTTATATTTTGTTTTGCAGACTAATTTACGAGTCCATTTTGTCGAAAAGTTTCGCAAGAATTTTTTTTAAATTTCTTGTGTTGAAAGTTCCTTTAATACTTGTTTTAGTGAAACTTGTTTCTATTAGTTTCGAAATAATATCCACCTAGTTGGGGAATTGCCAAGTTTCCCCTTTCGGATTTCCCTGAACAACAAGTTTTTCCATGCTGTCATGTCGATAGATGTGTTCGAAAAATTTCAATTTGTTTTTGTCTCTGTGCGTAGCAGCTTGTATCTTCCGATTTAACGATTGGTACAGTTCCAGATCTATAATGTTGTCAAGACTCCTGGATTTGATGTTCCTTCGTTCCCGAATGAGATCTATTTTTCGTTGATAACCAGAGCTGTGTAACAGTATTTTGGTCTTCTTGAGGTGTTTGTTCTAATGTTGTTACTAGAGACTTTTTCACAATCTGCCATATAGCTTCAGTATTTTTTATTTGAAGTTCTTCGAGATGAGGTTCGATTTTGCGAATGACAGTTATTGTTAAAAACTGTAACATATTATCGCTGAGCCTGGGTATAGTTTTTATTTGCCTTCGGCTACAGATTTTAAGTTTTCCTGTAAACTCACACATCAACAGTTAATGATCGCTTCCTTGATCTGCAGGCGGTAACATTTCCGCCGTTTTTACCGATGATTTCCGAGCTTAATCAAGATGTAATCTATTTCATTACTCGTGTGTCCATCAGGAGTCGGCGACAGCTACAACCTCCTGGTAAAGATGCTGTAGTTTTGAAGTTGTGTAAGCTGGTAGGAACTGGACTTTGATATTCTTCAGAGGAGGTACTTCCCCTACGTATTTTGCATAAAAATACAAAAGAATAGATAAACCGGCGAGAGCCGGTATACTGATTGTGCAACGCACACGAGTGCTTCATCAAGGAGCACCATGTTGCCACAATCATGTATATACCATATATTTGTTAATGAAATCTATTATGGCAAAATGGCACTAAATTTCATTTCGATACAAGCGCGACTCTAACCCTCGCGACGACCCTCCCTACACAAAATTTTAAAATAGTTTGATTAATTTTGCCACTTATTTTAAGTGGCAATATAACTCATACAGGATTTTTGCACTGTCCTATTTCGTACCTTATTCAATTTTATTAAAAACTCAATTACCTACCGAACTTGTCACTTGTAACTTATAAGCTCATATTAGATCTATTTTAATTTATTATAGACTTATAGAGAATAGCTGACGGTAGAGCACACTTGTCAGGATACCAATATAAAAAACGAAAACTCCAAAAAGATACAGACCAACAAAAGCAAGCGGGGGCGCTAGAATCCTTCTTGAAGAAATGTGAACTCGAAAAACCATCATCGTCCGCATACCTACAAGAAACCGATGTAGCAGCTGCGTCTAAATCACATGATTAATGTATGCCAAATATAATCTATGAACCTGCTACTTCTGGGTCAAGTGTTGCTGCAAATGAAGATAATGCTATTGCTACTGTAACTACAAATGTTCCAGTGGGCTCAACGTCATTCTTGGATGACGATCCAGCAACGTGGCCCGACAGACTAACAGATGCAGAAAGAATACTTTTAGTAAATAGGGGTTCTTCTAACCCACCTGAGATTCCATGAATTTGAGTTTCCACGAGATAACAAGGGCCGAAGATTTTCTTCGAGGTATTATAAGAGAAAGCTTACTAACGGTGAAGAAACTTTGAGAGACTGGCTTGTGTATTCTGTAGCAAAACATGAGGTGTATTGTTTTTGCTGCAAAATATTTAATGTAACTACCTCTTCCGATCTATCTAAAGGTGGCTACAACAAATCCTGGTTCGAACTTTCACGTAGGATCAAATCATCGCATACTGAATAATTAAATCAGAAATAAACCATTGAAATGGAGTTCTGATACGTATTGTCTCAATCATCACAATGTGAGCAAGAAGTGGCTTGGCTTTATAAGGCACTTCTGATAATCTATATGAAAATAATAATGGTAACTTTTTGAAACTAGTAGAGTTATTAGCCGAATTTGATCCTGTTATGCAGGAATATGTACGCAGGGTTTTGAAGAAAAAGGAGAGGCAAGCAATCTACTTAAGTAAAACTATTCAGAATGAGTTCATTAGTACCATTTCAAACACTATAAAACGCCATATTCTGGAATCTATTATTAAATCGAAATATTATTCTATCATTTTAGATTGTACCCCGGACGTTAGCAAAACTGAGCAAATGGCCCTGATAATTAGGTATGTTTCTTTTAATCAAACATAGGACCATCCAAGAACGGTAGAAATTGTAATAAACGAAATTTTTTTAGGATTTATACCTACCGAAAAATCTACAGGTCTCAAACTAACAGAGGTTATTTTACAGCACTTCTTGAATATTCTGTACAGAACATAAGAGGTCAAGGGTACGACAATGGATCAAATATGAAAGGTATTCAAAGTGGGGTCCAAGCCAGAATAAAAAACATGAATCCGCGGGCATTTTATGTTCCTTGCAGTACTCATTCTTTAAACCTAGTGGTAAACAAATTTCTTAAATATTGTGTAAAAGATATACGTCTTTTTTTCCTCTTCAACGTTGAGATGGTCAATTGCTTTGATGAATGTAAAAGGTGTAACTCTAAAACCACTTAGTGACACAAGATGGGAAAGTCGAATCGAGGCCATAACATCTAAGACATCTTACGATCAAGATCAGGCTTACGTTCAGATGAGTATTTTACTCAGGTTGTTGAAGATGTCAAAGCATTAGCTATTGAAATCGACAGCGAGGTGTTTGATTTGAAAATGTGCCTCAACATCGTGTTAGAAACATCTAAAAAGAAGCAGTTTCATTATCAGTGTCATGATGAACCAATTATTGATCCCTGACAAAAATATAAGAAAATATGAGGACTCATTTGTTAGAAATGGATTAGAACATTCAGCGGAGTTGTCAGTTCTTTGTATGATTTTAGATAGTAAATTGCGAGATATAAGGTAATAGTAATGCGAGATATAAGGAAATAGAAGTAGAAGGAGCGATGCCAAGTTATCTGGAATCGGATAAGAGTATGAATGTGA
>WYDF02091732.1:0-10867 GCA_009867245.2 Adranes taylori | reverse complement strand
TCCTACCTTGCACACTGCTGAAGTTCTCTTACACTATTGAAGAATTTACATGAATCAGGATGAAAAGTACAGAACTACGCAGGGTAGGAATTTGGGAGTTTGAGAGAATTTTGTTGGTTTTGGACGTATGAAACCAGCCCGGGATTTTGAGAGTCAGCAACAATTGAACAAAAATGAAAAATATAAACTTATCGTGCACTTGTGAATTCTCAGCAGCCGAAATTTAAAGTTTCAGCTTTCTTTGTTGCGATTTATTTGCTGGTTGAGTGATTC
The DNA here is from genome assembly GCA_009867245.2 of Adranes taylori. NCBI lineage: Eukaryota > Metazoa > Arthropoda > Insecta > Coleoptera > Staphylinidae > Adranes > Adranes taylori. The sequence continues at coordinate 10,594 of WYDF02091732.1, read as the reverse complement.
AGGTGCTCAAGGTGCAGGTGCTGTGTACCTGTAGTAAGCTCCGTCTTGAGCTTTTTGTTTGCGCAACAAAGCAGTTATTAAAGGAAATCACCAACATTTGAACACTTTTGTGGAAAATGCGTTTAAGAATTTGAGAAAGCATTAGAAGTCCTCAGCGAACATCAAGATATTAATAAACATATAATTATTTGTGAGAATAAGAAAACGGGTGGGGGTTGAAACAAAATGTTTTGATACAAGTTTATATCTTCATACAATCGCACAATAATTATCTAATTTGGCTTTATTGTGATGGGGCAAGCGTCTCCCCCTCCCCACTTGCCATAACAGCGGGCGCCCATGAGAATGACTTGAGAATAGATCAAATTGAATTCCAATCGTGCGTGCCGTTCTCCCGTGTAAGAGGCAAAGACTTGCGCTTAGAGGCCATGGTTTATTGTCTCAAAAAAACCTTCAGGAGAAGATGATGGAAATTTCAGGTATACTGGGTTTCCCCTTCAGATATACTAGGAGAATTGCTTTTTTGCCTTTTGTTTGAGTTTTAATTTTAGTTGATTATGTTTGGTATTAATATTTCTTTTTGTTATTTATGTATATAGTTACTTTTCTATTTATGTATATATTTTGTTTATATCGCACCATTAATATTTGAAATATGCCAATAAAGGTCCTATCTATCTTCAGTACAGAAATTTACTTTTTGTTAAAACTTACTAAGGAGCACGTGTAATTGAGGAATCAAAGAGAACAATGTTACTGACAACAAAGTTCCACACGTACAATTTTATTCTGGAGCTGAGGACAGATTTTTGAGGACAGAGTCAAGGGGCCGCCCATAGAGCAGTGTTTTATCCCCATTATGTGGTGCCTTGTAGTGGACGTAACCCAAGGCAAATTTATTTCAACTGTTAGAAACCTTATAAAAAGAGCGCTTAACATGGTTGAAAAATGTACAACGCACAAGGTCTTGAAATTACTCCTCCTCAGAAGGGTTTGGTAGTATCGTTTACCAGAAGAAGGAATCTGGATGGCTTAAGCAGATAAAACTTCATGGGACACAAATACCACTGCAGGGGGAAGTAAAATAGCTTTAAGTAATCTCTATTCCCTATTCCAACCTCTCTATTCCAAACTTACTTAGAACTTGCAAATTAATAGAATAATAGACAGAACGGTTACAACTTTCGCAGTTATAAAACGAATGTAAGGAAAATCACGGAGTTCAGGCATTTTTTGTTACACTGGTTGCACAGTCGGTTATCAGGCCATCCATAATTCTCGGAGCACTGGTGTGGTGGAGAAAAACACTCCAGGCTCAAACAAGGCTGAAAGTGTCCTCTATAGAGAAAACTGCGTGCCTTGGGATAACAGGGGCTATGAAAACGACCCCAACGGTACCACTTGGTATTGAAGTACTGCTAGATCTTCCGCCATTAGAATTGATCATACAAATTGAGGCGCAAGATGTACTTTTTCGGCTAAAAATTAATATACCGAATATGGCAAAGGTTGTAGACACTAAAATTACAGGTGATAAAATACTAGATGTGAAATTGGACTGTATATGTCCAGTCTACAATATATACAGATAACTATGAAATCATCATAGACTCAGGTTTGTAGAGAGGAAGCCCTGCTATCTTTCCGAAATCTGCTTTAGTCTGGTTCACAGACGGTTGCGTACAGGAAAACATAAAAACAAAATTTAACCAACAACGGGTTTTTATTATTATATGCGACTGTCAGGGGGCACTTCAGACGTTTAACAATGCCAGAAATGTGTTGCATCAATGCGCTGGCTATGAATAACACCGTTACACTGATATGGACACTACGGCACAGAAAGGGCATTGTAGGAAACAAAATAGCAGATGCACTAGTAAAGGAGGCATCTAGCACACAGTTCACTAGTCTGGAGTCAGCTCTGGGCATATCTGCTAGTTTCACCAGAGAAGCAATAGGAAACTGCAACATTCAAAAACACATAGACTGCTGGACAAAATCTGCAGAAAATCAAGACATTAAGCGCTTATAGAGAAGTGATGTAAGAACAAAACCTCAAATTTGCTGAACTTGGCAGGAATATCATTGACTTATAACAAAAACTGCGTATACATTCTGGAAAGTGTAAAAATCGAGAGAACTATGAAAATGATAAGACCCCGAAAAATTCGTCATATACTAAAAATATCAAAAGCTAGTGTAATAATCAAATATATCCAAAGATAGTGTAATAATCAAATATATAAAAATAAATATTAATTGTTGAAAAAAATATTAATACCTTTCTCCAGAAATATGTTGTTTTTAGTTAGAAAATACAGACATTAGATATTTACAGTTACTCACAGCTTCCAATGTTTTATTATAAATTCTCCAAAGAATGCAGAGTTAAATTGCTTTTTAATTTGGTACATCGTTTTTATTTTTGTACGGAATACAATCTCGGACCACTTTTATAATCCCGGGATTTCGGGATATATAAAATTAAATCCAGAGATATCGGGATTGGCCCCCGAATTTATTATTGAAAGTACATCTTTGTTCAATAAGCATTTCTAGAATTAAAGTTAGAAACAAAAATATATTAAATTAGGGAAGCAACGGTGCATCTACTTCAACATATTATTTATTTTATTCAAAGCAGAATAAAGTGTGACGCGTTTTGAAATTACAACTGTGTCATCATCAGACTTTAAAATTTATAAATTGACACTATTAGGATAAGAAAATATTTTTTTGAAAAAAAATATAATAAGAAAAAATATATACGAAAATTCAAACCAAAATTAATAATTCAATTTTTCAATTTGGTTTATTTTATTAAGAAAAATTAAGCAAATTCTATTTTCCAAACACCTTTTTGGAGTTTGGCGGGAAATTCTATACTTCATTTATTTTGCTTTATCATTTCATGTTGAAGCCATGTGTTGAAAAATTAATTGTTTAAATAATTGTGTAAGTTCCTTTCTCGAGTTTGGAAAATAGATTTTTTTTTAAATTTTTCATTAATAATGATAATTTAATTAAGTTAAACCAATTTGATTACTTTGGAATTTACGTTTAGTTTTGGTTTAGATTCTTATTATGGTTTTTTTCAAAAAAGTATATTTTCTTACAATAATGATGTCACTTTTTAAATTTTAAAGTCTCATGATGACACAGTTGTAGTGTCGAAACGCGTCACATTTTATTTTGTTTCGAATAAACAATATTTTGTAGCAGGAGTACCGTTGGTTTCCTTAATAAAATATTTCCTTCGAAACACTTGAACCTATGTTTAATTTAAAAAATATATTATTCTTTTCAATAAAAATATGACATCAAAATTATAAAAATTTTTAGTTTTAAAAATATAAAAAATTTAAATATTTAACATAATTCAAAATGATGCCCTCTAGCTTCTCCTTCACTGACATGTAGTTAGTTTGTAATCACGAGATTTTTATGACCCGAAAAACTGTAGGGATCCTGGAATCGCAAATCCTGGAATTGTATTTTCTACGACAGTCTATCCCAAACATGGAAATGCTTAATATCTTATGCACAGGGTCTGAACGAACGTGTAGCTACGCCTCAGGTCACAAATATATTAAATCATACAAGATAGAATTGTTTACACTGGATATAAATTATGTGCTATTTATATTTGTAAACGAGGAAACAAGATTTTACCTATACATTTATAAGTCGATACTAAAACATACCGTATAGATAATTTATCAAAATCCGAATTTGGACTGGTCTACGACAAGTGAAATAAGAAACATAAGACTATACGTATATTATAAAAAAAAAGTTTTTTCTGTATTTGTTATTTATTATAAATATTAGTTTTCTACAATTGTCTGCCTTAAAATACAACGTAACATTTGTGTTCGAGAAACTGCAGGAGGTTTTCACACTTTACATTGATTCTATAAATCACTAATAGCAGTTCCTGCTATACATATAGATCTGCTTCATATTTATTTGCTATCGACATAATAAATACATCTACACAACCCATTAATATAAGGGTTATGACATAAAGTATAGTAAGCTCATGTTCTATGCCACACACCTTCTAGTTATATTTTCATTTTAAAAAGGTAAATTATTTTCATATAGAGATAGCCAATCTGGATCATATTCTTGTTCAGTGTCCAAATTATTTTCATCTTAAGATTGCTAATCTGTCTTATTTCCATTTAAAATAGTTGTAATATGTTATATTTTTATGTCTTCCGAACGATAAGAATTTTCAATGATAAAGCAATGATAAAATTTTAGCGAACTAGATATGAAATGGTAATTGTTATAATGGTTGACGGCGCTGAGCGGATTACATTGGCGTGGCGCGGGTTCGCTGTTGATGATGATGCAGGAATCGTCCAGCCAGTGCATGGAATCGGAGACTTGGAATAGAAACTTTTTTGATGCCGCCTTCTCATGCTTGTATCGATGACAGGGTTAATGGGTGAAGGGGAGAATTGTGAATGCAAATGTGAGAAAAATAAATTAAATCGAATAGATAAATAGTATTTCGTAACCTTAAACTAATAATGAACTTGAAAGCATTTATAAGCATGTAAATATTGAAAACCTACGAAGAAGTTTGCGGTTCTCACAGAAAGATGTACTCTGTACTGTCGCTATGTATTATAATATGTATGACTAATTATGCAGCTAGATGCACGTGTGTGTGGAAGTATTGATAAGTTGGCTGGCGCCATTCACTGATAAGCTATAATATACCGTGTGATTGCTGATCGCTAGTACTGTTGACTGCTGCGTTCCATTGTAACCCGTGGCAATGCCGCTAAAAGTGGAATTATGTGTTACGTCGTCAGGTACGGTAGGGATAATACCGAGATTTACATAGGATTGAATGAAAAGACCGTGTCATGTAATAAAAAGTATGTGATTGTTCCACAAATACTCGTATAGCAGAGTAAATTTGTGCGAAGGCTCTCGAAGGGTCGCTCAGCAGCTAGCAGAGCGACCATCCCAAGATAGCCAAGCTGAGACAATGGGCAGGCCGATAGCCAACGGCAGTCGCCGAGATAGTAACACATTTGGTGAGCGATTTTCTATACCATATACTGCTTAATTGACTTGCATGTATGTTTCAATAGCTTTGTTTCTTTTCCTATCCCATCACCAACCTATTTCGTATTCACTAGAGCTATATAATACTAACTTGCGTTCACTTGTGTTCATGGGGTGTTAATGTAAGTAACAGTGAGCTCTTCTTCTACTTTCTTCACTGGTGCATATAATAACTTGCGTTTACGGGGTTAATTTTAGTTGCTCAGCAGCGTTTACATGGTGTTATGGTAACTGATACTCATCTCATTACTATTCCCTTCACTAGAGTGGATAACTCTAACTTGCGTTCACGGGGTTAGTTTTAGTCACTCATCAAACATAGCACTTGCGTTCACGGGGTGTTATGGTGACGCCTAAGATTCCTAAATTTTCTGTTATTCATATTGTGTGTTTATTCCGCAAGTTTGCTTACCCATTAGTGTGGACCACAACATGTAATCTACGTCTCCCTGATGTTAAGCTCTGTGAAACTTTTTACATCCAATTCCTGGCGTACATAAACTTCTTATGTATTTTAAGGGTAGCTTTACATGAACGAGAGCTCTAAAATAGCAACGGTTATCAGCGTCAGAGGCTCGACGTTAAACCATATAGTCGGTGATAAGCCAAAATAGGTAGAAATCGTTTTTTTAGGAGATACTAAATGCTTTTATGATTAAAAAGGGATATTTCACATATTTAAATAGTATATTTAAAGAGTACAATATTTAAAAGACTTGGCTATATAAATTCACCTACTCGGACTCGCTTTCTTCATGTAATTGCTGTGGCTCGATCTCTGGATTAAGATCGGCTATTAGAATCGAAGGCTAGCTGCTAACGTACGTGCAGTTTGACATATGTTTTATTATTTGCGATGGAATCATACCATACTTCAAGGTTGCGTACAATGTTATAAAATAGACTACATGGAGGCTACACGTAGAGGCAATCTAAAATTTATGTATTTACTGTCTTGCTGATATAAAGTTATATGTTGAAATTACAGGGCTGAGCTGAAAATATTTGTATACTATTAGTATAATTAATATAATTGCACTAAAAACTGGTCTACTAAATTTTTCATGATTATTTATAAAATGACTATTTATTATCAATCATATAACTGGTTGTATTGGAAATACGGAGAGGACGCTGAGCTTCCCCTGCCTCCTCTAACGAGCCGCCATTGCCAACAGTGGATATATAGACGATGTGAACCACGGTTTCCATATTCCCAGATATCTCTAAGCATTGAATATTTGTTTACAGATCAGTGGGGTTATCTGGAGGATAAGTACTACGGTGCTTATACTCCGTGATAATCCCAAAAGGTATCTGACTATGTGTGTAATAAATGTGTAGATGTTATAAAGCAACATTTTAATATTTAAAACATGTCATATTTAAATTATTTCATTATATATTATTGCATGACTTTATGCATTGTTCAAATTTATATTTGTTACATTTAGATGAATCAAAATCCTCTAAGCCCAGTACATAAAGAATCCTCTGGATAGATACAATAGAAAATTAATACACGTGTTTAAAAAACATATTGCTTAAAAGATGTAATTAAAATATTGATAAACACTATGTGACATACATATCAAATTTCATTCGTACAGTATTTCACATAATCAAAACAAGATATGTTAAACTAGCAAAATTTGGCTTGCGTTTTTGTTACATACAAAGTTTATCTGTACAAACTAAACAAGGTATCACGCTTCATAAGCGTTGTCATCAAAATCAGTTAACTAGTAAAATGCATAATGTTTTAAAGTCTAAGAAAATGCTAAATCATTTAAATACACGTATAATTTATTATTTACAATGATAAATTATACGTATTATAGTTTTCATATATAAGACTGATTAGCTTTATCAATAAACGAGATTCGTTATTCAGACGTTACGCTGTGAGTTTCTGTTTACTTAGCACCCGCTTTGGTATATTTAGTCACCCCACTATTACCAGTATTTATTTGAACTAAGTACGGTAAAAACAAAAATTAAAATCTGCTATTATCGAATCAATAAGATGAAAATAGCCCTTATAAAGTTCACAAACCATACTTACAACACATAAAATTTCAGCTATTCTTTTTATGACCAACATTTTTGAAATCAACTATGATGCAAAAAATTTTCTTTAAGGTAATTTAATACAACATTACTCGTAATAATGTTGCATTAAATTACCTTGAAAGAAGAATGATCAACAGGTGATACAGCACCGTCATGTAGCCATCATTATATACGGGATCTCATAATTAAAATAATCACAACTTCATTTGCAAGTTTTCACTCACACTCTGCCCTTGTACATATGAGATATATGTATTAAACTTAATTCGTTTCGAAAATATCAGATTCTACTACTGGCACTTTTTTTAAACTTCCGCTGTTTCATCAATTACAAGCTTACATTGTGCCGATGTATCTTATTTTGTTAAATGTTTCTGTTCAGTAAAGAAATCATCATAAAAGTCAGATACGAAGAAATGCATCTTAGCCATTGTTATGCTAATTTCAATGTGAAAAATATGTATTTAGTTAAGTTTCTGGGTAGGAAACTATGTTTTTAAAAATTTTAATTTTAATTTTGAAAAATAGTTTATTCGAGATTTAATTTCTTTTGTTTTCATTTGATTTTAATGACTTTAGTTGAATCGTAGATGGAAATAAAGAATAGATTTGATTGTGTATTTTTAGTTTTAATTATAAACTTTAAAATAATTTTGGCGTTTGGAATAAAGTTGATTCCTGCTCCTCGTTTGAAATAAAGTTATTTATCAATTATTAAATCCAAAGCAATGTTAAAGCTTAAAGATCTAATTGAATTAAAAAATTAATATTTCATTTAATACATTATAATAATACAATTTGGAATCATAAATAATGTAAATTTATGTTCCAATAAAAATGAATTTTAAATATCTAATAAATTATATACATATTGAATCTAGCAATGTAAGACCAGAATTAAAATAATATTCTAACTAATTTATAATTGAAGACTCGCAGTGCGTCCGTATAACAATTGAAAGCACATTATGCGTGTGAGATATTTCTAAGTAAAATATAATTGTATTACTTAGTAACGGAAATGAATACATTACGATGTGAAATCGTAATATAAAATTATACTTTCTTAATAAGAAGCGTTAAATAAGTTATATTTGATCATAAATCAAATTATTACATAAATCATCAATCAAATTATTATTTTATATTAGCTTATAATATACGAGGTAAATGTAACTATTTATGTATTATGCAGGCATTAATCTCGTTCGGCAAACCTTATATTCAATTTATGACATTGTACCTATTTATAAAAAAATTTGCAGATCTGCTTGCAAAATTTTAGACATATTCAACGTAAAAATAAAAAAGAAAATTGAAGAAAGAAGCGGAGGGTACAAAATCACTTGTAATGGCAGTAAGACCGGATACACTAGTCGCTAGATGAAAACCAGTTTTAAAGAACATTACGAAAAATAAATATAAATTAATCACAAATTCAAATCGGAAAGTAAAAACTATTACGCGAAGAACCACATAGAATCAAACTACACTTCAATATTAAACAAAACCACTCACTTTTCCAGTTTAAATAAAACAGAAATCATTTATATGTAACTTTGTAATTTACTTCATTTTAATTTTTCAATAATTTTCCTTTTCTTTAGTTCACTAATTAACTTAATGTAAATATGTAATTTTTCTCTTCTAAATGTAAAACAATTCTTGTAGTTCTGCGTGATGATGGAATAACGAAACTGGTAGCAAAGTACGAGATATGAATAAAAAGTACACTTTTATTTATATATAAAGAAAAAGTAATAAATAAACATAAAATTTCTCATTATGCCTCAGCAAATTTCAAAACGGAATGATTATGATTGATGTAATATATTAACGTATGAAAAGTTGACCTTTTAAGTTTAACACAGCTGATTGCTAAAAATCTTTATCTCTAGATAATATCATTACTTACTAACATTTTAGAAAACAGCTCTTATAAACTAATGATAGAAATAAATTTAAGTACTCGTAAATTATAAGTTATGTCGGTATGAATACAAGACACGCTTATTGTAAATCAGTAGACTATGACGCGAGTTGCTAAAACAACCGGTGACGTCAGCAATCAGCTGTTATATTTCTTATTATTTATAGGAAATGCGTACTGGATAGTCATAGCTGGCTGCGCATATTTTAATACATGTTGCAATACGCACACGTGTGTAGTAATTAAACTGTATAATTTTAATAGTTATTAATATTAATTTATAGTAGTGTTAAGTTAATGTGCGCAATATTGCTCCGTATGGGGCAATTTTGTTGTATGGTGGCCAGCTAAATTCAGTCAAACAAAAAACGAGATAATGAATCAATATTTAAAAAAAAATCATATCTCAACAATGATATTTGCTGGAACCATGCTAGAAGACCATTAAGAGGGGTTTTCTACCGGTGATATTTATTTATCGTTAATCTTTCTTATATCGATAAACTTAATGCAATAAAAATATCATAACTCAATAATTTTAAAACTTACGAGGTTCGATGAAATCTTGCTAGAAGATGATTAAGATGGGCAGTGATATTAATTTATCGTAGATCTTTCCGTATCCTCAAAAAAATTAAGGAATATATATTATAAAAGTTTCATCTCGATAAACTTGATGCAATAAAAAATTCATAACTCAATTTTAAGAGCTACGATGGTTGCTCATATCTTGACTGAAGGCCATTGAATTGGATTTCTACTAGTAAGTTTTTTTATCATAAGTCTTTCCCGCTGCTCATAAACCATTGGTGAATATAGATTATAAAAATTTTATGTCGATGAACTTAATGCTAAAACAAAAATCATAACTCAATAATTTTAGGAGTTACAAGTTTTGCTGGAACCGTGCTGGAACCATGGAAGGGAATTAAAATAAGCTTTTTACCAGTGATGTTTCTTTTTTTTTATCGTAAATATTTCTGTATGCTCGAAGAAAAATTTATGAATATATATTGTGAATATATAAAATTTTTATGCTCATAAAGGCCCTTTTCTTCCTGGAAAAACCAACGTTCTACACCATGCAGCCACCGTTTAGATAAACAATCTGAAATCCGTTTGTTTGAGTATTACTTATATAGAGGTATGACTATAATACTTATTTAAATTATAAATGCAGTTTCTAACAAACAACGCTGAGATAATTCAATTAGGTGGCTACTCATCCAAACAATTAGGAATTAGTAATTAGGAGCTACCCTAACCACCCCTGAATCATAGCCAGAATAAGCCGTAACTCCATCATTGTTAAGAGGAATGCGACCGTCTTGAACGAAAATAACTTTTTTTTGTAAATCGCGCGAAGTTCTGCCGCTTTTCCTACTTAATACTTTTGATTGGAATTTTTTCTGGATTATTATATATGTATGTACTACAAAGTGGAGTAGTTTTATAAAAGGACATCATTTACTTTCTTCAGAAAAAATATTTAAAGAGGGG
>WYDF02091721.1:0-10867 GCA_009867245.2 Adranes taylori | reverse complement strand
ATATATATAAAATCTCCTCATTCACTGTGGGCGAATGTATGTTTTGTATTCAGATTTATATTACATTCTGAGAAATTAAAAATATTATATCATAAAAGTGTTTGAAATACGCTGATACTTTAGACTAGTACTTCTTGTACCGAAAAACACAGTCAAATTTAATAAAAGATTTTTTGGGTTTCTTTACTAGAGTCATACAGCACTAAAATTGATAACTAAACAATAAGTTCTAGCACCTTGCTTCATTAAAGCCAATATGCAACCTTAATAAAGTAAGTACGGTCCATGATTTAAATAAACACAATTCAAATTAAACACTTAACATTCTACAGTAATCTATTCACAATAAAATAATCTTGTTTTTGACAAATTCCAAACACCAAATTCAAATCAATAAAATAAACATCAAACTCTATTAACAGTGCATTAAAAAATAAAACGATTTCAATAAAATACATCGCATAGCGATGGAAATTCGTTTACGAGGTTTAAATAAGATACATAATCAATTGATTTGTAATAAAATAAATATCTACTCACATCTGTATATCAGCCATAATTCACACAAAAGAAAACTAACGAAAAAATTCGCTTAATAAAGTTTAAATCTGATCTTGTCATAATCTAATAAAATTCTGAACGTCTTCTGTACTAAATTTTTGCTTTTATATTATCGGGTAACCGCCACGCCATCTTGCGTACTTCGATTCGGCAGAAGTGTGTTGCATTTCACTTCTGCTATTAAAAGTCTATTACCTAAATTATTTTTCCATTCTCTCTCTCACTTTTAGCTCATCTAACAAAGAAAGATAAACCATCCAGCGCGGAAAGACAAGCCATCAGATTACTTCAGAAAGCTTACAGTTTAGAGAAAGCAACAATCGGAAAAGCTCGTCAGTTTCATGAAACTTCCTGAAAGGACTGATTGGAATAATAGTTGTAAGGTTACTCAGTTATTAGCAAAGTGCTAAAAAGCTCACACCGAAGCTGAATCAAGCACTCGCTAGAATTGTCAAAACTATGTTCGGATCTTATACTGTCGCAAAAGTGAGAAAAGTCGAATGTCAAATTATACACTTTCAAGAAGAATCATTGACATTTCAACTGATTTACAAGATGAAATTTCAAGACATCTAAGAAAAAACTTTGGACCCTTCAAGTTGATGAATCCAAGGACATTACCGGAAGCTCAGCTTCTTGCATGCATTCCCTTCATCAAAGGCGGAAAATTTGTGAACGAGTTCTTATTCTGCAGATGTTTGACAGAAGTTTGACATTTGCAAGATGGTTAAAACGTTGTTTTTGCTTTTCAACCTAAGTTTGGAAAACTGCTTAGCATTTGTACTGATGGATGTCTCTTAATGCAAGAAAAACGAAGGTTTTGTAACTCTTGCGCGTCAACAGAATCCCAGCATCGTCCTCCGTCGATTGTACGTTATATAGAGAAAGTCTCGCATCCAAATCATTGCCGAAAGTTTTGCATGCTATCATGACATAAGTTGTTCGAGTAGTAAATTTTATCCAGTCTTAACCACTCCAGTCAAGACTCTTTACATAGCTTTGCGAATCAATGACTCGGATTGCAAATAGCTTTATCATACGGAAGTACGCTGGCTTTCAAAAGGAAAAGTTCTTAATAGACTTATTCATTTCAAAGTAGAAGTAGTTTCCTTCAATGAAACTGAAAATGAAGATTTTGGATTTCAACTGCAGGACAAAATCTGTTCGTTCAGTTTCTCTCCGATTTATTCCATAAACTAAATTCGCTAAACTTGTGTGTTCAAGGATCATCCCAGAACATCATCACATCTTCATCGAAGTGAAGCCAGAAACTCTCCTTGTGAAAAAGAAAACTATCGAATAAATATTCGAATGTTTTCAAATGTTAACCAATCTCATGATGAGAAGAAAATCAGCAATTAAATTTTGTACACTCTGACTACACTTCAGTCGTCTCTTCGACATTATTTTCCACCACTTGACATTGACAAATTTGCTTGGGTGATCAATCCGTTCAGTGAAGAAGTCAATCTGACGACCGAAGAGGAGTAGCAGCTGATTGAAATACGACATAACAAATTCTATCAAACCACGTTCACGCACTCGAGTTTAGAAGTATTCTGGCTTCCAATTATGAAATTTTATCCTTTAATCAGTTTGAAAGCAGTTAAGAGCCTGTCGCCATTTCCATCTTCTTCGTTCTGTGAATTTGGTTTTTCGGCATTAACTGAAATGAAGTCCAAGAAGCGAGAGAGGCTCCTCAGAATTAATGATGATTTGCGGGTTTGCTTTACAACTTTGGAGCCCCGATGGAATGTGATGTGTTTCCTTAAGTAGGCACAACCATCACAGTGAAGTAATATGTACAAAATGGAATCTTTTTATTAAAATAAGTTAAAACTATTTTGGTGTGTCACAAAAATTCTCGGACGTCGTTAACCAAAAAACGTTGGGATATACGGGTTTAGACAAAGAAAACTGTTTCTAAATAAACATAATTGCTATTGTCGCGTTAATTTTAGGTAATAATGGCACTAAAAAAATTACGTGATATTGATGAGAGGGGAATCTTTATATAGGGTGAGAGCAGCGATGCCCCCACACTTTGTAGGTACTCAGTCGTTAAATACTATAGAAATGCACTTCGTTTTAATTCTTACGTCAATTTGTCGATTACTAATAAAGTTATTGATTCTATTTGAGTCAGAATATCTACAGTTACTACCCGTAAGTTTATCACCACTGAATAAATAAATCACTAGACTTTACACTTGCTAACGTTGTGCGTACCTTCCAGATTGAATCAAAAATTTAAATAGTTAAATAATGGTACTGCACCATCCTTAACAATGACAACCTGTCATTTATGGTCCACGCTGATTAAATGAACGAACGTGTAAACATAACAAAATCTATTGGTAATGCTTTAGTAAATGCTACAGGCATCAAATAAATATGCGACTAAAATAGATATTTGTGCATTCAAATAAATAACGCCATGCAAAATTAATTAAATAAAATGTTACTCTTTGCTTTTCTTAGTACGGCCTACTCGCTTCAACAAGGTGGCGTTTCCTAATCTTCAAATTACTTCTAACTTAATTATCGAATAGTTTTAGTTATAATCTCTGTTGCTCCATTACAACTTAAATTGTAATTATTTTTATATTCCCGCACAGTGATCTTATTTATGGATTAGATTTTTATCTTTCATATACCCTACAGTTTTTCCTATTTCACCTTAGTGCGTTAGTACGTGGTACTAACAGTACGTAGTACGTGGTCCTATATCTTTCATGTACCTATAGGTATTACATATCTATATGGTATGTGAAAGATAAAAATCTAATTGAATAAATAAGGTCACTGCGCGGGAAAATAAAAATAATTACAAATTGAGTTGTAATGGAACAACAGAAATGATCTTAGTACCTTTAAGTAAAACTCTTAGTACCTTTCTATTTCATCTTAGTACCTTAATATTTCACTTTAGTACATGTCTTGTATTGAAATCACTGCACAGAATTCGAAGACTTAAAAAAAATTGAAAATACAAATAAGGCAAAAACGGACGTTATGCATTTTGGAAAAACCAAACCAAAATTCAATGCAGTCAACTTTGGAGGTTGAAAAATTAGGGTTAAATTACAGGCAACATACCTCAGATGTGTTTTTGATAAAACACTGTGGTACAAGCGCAACGCTGAACTGCGGAAAATTCTGGAAGCCAAAGATTTATTGCAATTTTTGTAAGAAGAAGGACTAAGATGGTAGAGAGGGTGAACACAAACCCCAATGAGGAAATACAAGGACAGATAAACAATCTGTTCGCGTAAACACTACGAAGCCAACCCCATGATAGCTTGGTACAAAGGAAGAATCCAAATTATAGCCAAAGTCTGGTTAAACAGGAAGTAAAACAATAAACCTTCCCAGTTAATATATTGTCGCCTATAGTAGCGCAATAAACCCAGCAGGCAATTACCTAAACCCACAGCGTTTAAAAGAGGTTATTTAAAACAAACTATACAAATGTTTGTGACACAGATTGTAGTAGTTACCAGAGAAAATAGGATACGGGATTATAAATATGTACAAGTAGAAGTATTTCATTTAAGCATTTCAAAACAAATTAAAAGAAAACAAATATTCTTAACAATCTAACTTTGTTCTTGCGATGAATACAAATGAAACTAACATTAATATTTCTCATGTTAAAACCAAAATACATACATGGCGATGAGCATCTATATGAGAAACTTTGCAACTCTTACTATTATAAACCCATAAGTTTCGGATGGGAATTTTACGAGTTGTTAATTATATGAGTAAAGTAAAACTTGCATTAAATGGAATAGTAAAACTGTGTGGGAATTCAGTATTATCACAGATTGTGTTTAAAACATGTTTAAAACGAGTTCCTCAATTAATATGATGCAGTCAAGTTTTATTCACTCAAAGTTGTTAAGTACAGGAGTTACAAGTTTTCATTATAAATTAAATTAAAAGAAATATGGCTACATATTCTTAGGTATAATAAAATATCAGAAGATTGAAATGTTTTAGAAATTTTCAGATGCTGTGGCGAGCTCGGATTTATTGGATTAAACTTAATATTATAAAAATTAAGATATCTATAGTGTTGTGGACCATTTCTCATTAAAATACTAGAAAAAATAAGGAAATATATTTATTGGGAATGAAAGAAGGGGATGTGGATGGTGTGAGGAAAACATGGATAAAAAGTAGGAGGAAGATCTATGAAATAATTGAATGGTCGATGGGCAGATGGGGTGAAAAGATCTTGGAGGGAAAAGAAATAGTGAATGAGGAGTAACGAGAAAGATAGATGTGGTGAGGCAACAGAGGTTTGAAAGAATAAGAGATAGTAGGTTTAATAGTAAGTATGAATGGATAAGGGTGAATAAACGGATGCCAGAATATTTAAGGTCTAAATTAAGGATAGTAGAAAAGAAGATGATAGCAAGATTTAGGTGTGGTAGTCAAAAGCGGGCTAACAGATATTGGGTGAACGATCAAGAGAGGATGTCTAGAGTTTGTGGAAGCATGGAGGAAGCATAGTTGCATTAAATGAGATAATCTGAAGTGTTTGAGTGGAAGGAAGGGGAAAGGATGATTGGGGAAAATTAGAGGATATGTTTGTAGCCCGAGGGGAAGAGAATGGAATTAATGACAGCAATTTTGAAGAAGAGTACAAGAAAAGAGGTTGATACATAGAGGAATCAATAAGGAGCGGTGAGAAGAGGTTATGAGTAGGTGTGTTGAGGGTAGAAGAGGAGTGGGCAGGATAATGTTTAGTTTCTTTATTTTATATTTTCTTTCTCTATTTTTCTATTTCGGGTTTTTTTTCTTTTTTTTTTTTTAGTCTTAATCAGAATTTGTTGTATATATTATTTATTGTATTGAATTTTATTGTATATTATATCGTATGCCAGTAAAGGTTTTCTACTACTACTACTACTACTACTACTACTAAAACGAAGAACTGATTTAACAATAGAAAATCCAAAATGATGCACTTTGTTGCAGGATGCCTACGGTTAAAAAGTTGTATTATCATGATTTTTCGTCCTTACTAAACCCAGTTAGTCGAAATAAGTTAGTTTGAACTTGGGGCAAGCTGTAGTAAAATGGGTATTTATAAAAGCGTGCGCGTATAAATTGTAAAATATTGTATATTTTAGAAAAAATATTGAAAGCAATAAGATGGAAGATGGAAGATAGAATAAATTACTGGAAACCCTAAGATAAATCTTTTATAGGGAAATTTTACGGTCTTTCTGTTGGCGTTGTTTTTTTTTCAAAAAATTTCGCGGAGTGATTGAGGAATTTCAGAGGGAAAACGGAGAATATTTTCAATTGTTTGGACTTTTCCAGTTGAGAAGACGGAATTCTATGGTCACTTAAACGAAATATTTACAAGATAGCCTATCTTGTAGGAAATTTTATGCTCCTTCATTTGCTTGTTTTTTAGATTTTACGTGGGATTATCCGTTTGTGATACAGATGAGAAAAACGAACCAAAGGCCTCGTCCAAAAGCCAATTTTCAAGATACGAATACGAAAAGCCTACAATAAAAAATCATAAGATTAATCTTGAGACACTATCATAAGACACAAGATTAATCTAAGAAGTTAGGTAACCTCATGTAACCAAATTTCCTCATCTGTTGACCGCGCTATGGCAAGGTTTTTGCAGGTTTCCCTTGGCTGTAAAGCAAATGCTATAGCGTAATTTCCCTGCAAGCTATCAGCTTACCAACACTCTAGAATTCACCAACTCATCACCAGTTCCAGGCTGAAGAGGATGATAAATCCTAAAGCCTCATACAATAAATTCACCAACCTCCTATGTATAATATCCCAAAAGTGAGTGGAGTTTAGTGGGTAAGAATCCCACACTATTGGTTGCATCGGGCATCCATAATTTTCAGTTCAATGTGTTTAACACACAAAAATTGAATATTTTATTTGGATTTTTGGAATATTTTACATCGAAGTTAAATTCAATTAATCATAAGAATTAACTTTCATTAACCTTTAACGTTACACGATTGGAAATGAGCAAGGTTTCCCATGTATCCAATGTAAGATATATTAAGAATCGTATTGTTTTAGAGAAGGTTTGTAATTTGTTAATTGATTATTCCAGAACTTATAGTTTAAAAATGAGTCTCTCTTAAACGTTAATCTATAGTTGCTGAATATAACTTTTGCATCTTTTTGGTAGTTCACAATAAAGAATAATTGGAGTAAGGAGACTTTCATTTCAACGATAATATCCACTTCTTCTAAGCTTTATAATGGGCCTAGTTCGCAAAAATGTTCGGTAAAACGTTCTTTTCTATTATCTTAATATTATAGATTAAATTGTACGATTGAACATTTAAATGTTTTAACTAAATAATATAATTAGTTGCAGGAAAAATGGATTTTGATGAACTAGAAGATGAATGATATAGGAGCAAATTAATTGTAGGGAATAGATCTAAGTGGATCAAGAATTATGTAAATTGTTAATTTATATGTAAATATAAGTGCCAAAATACTGACGTACATAAATAATCCATGTTAGGTATATGAATGGACTAGAATTTGTAACTATATCAATTCATACCTATAAACGAAAGTTAAATTCCTTTGAACTAAATACAGGACAATGTACAAATAGATAAGAAAAGAAAACTTCAACAACCGATATCTATCAGGTCAATTAACTTTATATATGTATTTATATATCTACCTTGGAAACGGAAATGGGTGCGTAGGTCCTGTTTGAGACAAGGAATAATGCACATCAGCGATTTTTATGTAACCAGGTCAAAAGTTCATCAATCTGGGTCAGTCAAATACATTTAGAGTTTGATATATATTCACGGAAATATTTGCAAAAGGGAATTTTATTTAATTATTAAAAAGATATGTAAATAAAATTTAAAAAATATGGGATTTTATTTATCAATTGTTTATACTCGTAAGATATCATTTAAGAAACAGTAATTAATATTTTCTTGCTACGATGTGATTATCAATGTCCTGTCATCAACCAGAAAAGACTTCAACAATCTTTAACATTATTATTCAAATTTTTGTAGTCACTAGAAGCAAAATCCGTGGAATGAGCCACCACCTCATGTTTCACATAGTGGACGTCAAAATACCATTTAAATTAAAATTCATTAACATGTCTAGTAATTTAACGTTAAACCAGTTCAACATTCAAGTACCTCAAAAAAAAATTACGATAACATTTAATGAGCATAAGATGGCACAGTTATCGGTGTGCGTTTAATATGTTGATGTTTTCAACAGCATTAAACAATATTTAGATTTCTTAGTCATTTACAAAGCACAAGTCAGTGGTGAATTTAATGGAGGAAATAGGTTAATCGAACTCATAATTCAGTCAAAACTTATAATATACTTGAAGATTAAATGAAAAGATTCAGATCCACAGTGATCAGTTAAAGTTCCTCCTAAAACTGCAATATGAACCCATTACCGACAATACATTTTTTAGCTGCAATA
Source organism: Adranes taylori (assembly GCA_009867245.2). NCBI lineage: Eukaryota > Metazoa > Arthropoda > Insecta > Coleoptera > Staphylinidae > Adranes > Adranes taylori. The sequence goes on along the minus strand of WYDF02091721.1, from coordinate 2,818 downwards.
GTTTTTTTAGTTCGCAATAGATCTCATAATATATAAAATATCTTTATTGCTTAAAATCGGCTCAGTATATGCAATTGCCCAAATGGTCAAATTAAAAGTTATTTAGTGTCATACGATTTAGTCAAACTTCATTTTTATATAAGTTAGTTTATGTTATATAAGTTAGTCAAACTTAAGCTTCAAATACAAATCATAGAAGCGTGCAACCCGTCAAATATAAGTTGGAGGAGTGCCATATTGATCGTTCTTATAAACATAACAGCTTGTTCAACTAGATTAAAATATACGGTTTAGGGAATTTGATGGATGATTAGTTTCTCTACACTTTTTTTCTTTTTTGAAAAAACGAACAAGGATGAAGTTACATAGTGTAGAAGTGTAAAACGTGCATGACCTTGGGTAAAAGTGATATTTATGAAATTTTCAATTTCAAGAAATGATGGAAATAAAAAAAAAATCGCCAACATGTGATTCATTTGGCTGAAAAAATAATTAGAAATCGAAAAGTTTCCAATTGTTGAAAGAAATGAAAAAAAATGATGCGTTGCAAGGTCCATCTATTGTTCCTTTTTCTGAATTCGATAAAAACTTATAGATCCATACGTTAATTCTTTAGATAGGGCTTGAGTATGGCTATTCTATAGATGTAGTATTATTGTTTTGAAACAATATTTACAGGGGGGGAAATGGAGAAAAACTACAGAAAGCGCCCTTTCTATGGCGTCAGTTGACTTTTTTCTTCTCGACTATATGAAAATTAGTGGAATATACGCGCACCAGACAGTTGAAAAGAATATTTTATGGCGTTTCCAAAAAGTGTTGGACGAAATGGGTACGGCACTTAATTTTTGAGTTTTTTTGAGATTTTTTAATATTATCATTTTATAATTGTTCGGGACATTGTTTGATATTTCTCTTGAACTACTGCAAATACCATCGTAAAAATTGGATATGCAAAACACCTTGTCCTTTCGTTTTTACGTACATACAGTGTTGCACGCGTTTGTTACAAAAAAGCAGGTCCCTAAATATTTTCGCCCGCTGGCTTTGTGCATTATGCGATAATATTGTTTTTGATTTGGAAATTATAACAGATGGACACATTTTGTAAACACACAATGGTACAGCATTTGTTTTTAATGAAACAAATGCCATACAAAAATTTCTAAAAGCCGGCATATAAAACTGTGAAGAGTTGAAATACTTGGTTCAGTCCAATTTAAAAAAAATATTACATTTTGGTAATGTTATATAATTTAAACATGGAAAGCATCGTAAAAATTATGCTATCTTTTAATTCTACGTTGTTTGTGATGAAGTCTTGCAAAAAAAACTGGGCCCTTTCGACTCAGTTTGGATTGGAGTCGAAAGCCGAAAGACGGAAAGCCGAAGTCGAAAGACGGAAAAACAGCCTAAAAAAAGTATACCGCAATGTTCTTCATTCGAATGATGCCTTAAACAAACCGAAAATTTGATTGAAACTGACATTTCGAAGTGGCAAAGAAACCATGCCAGTTCGACGCTGTTTTCATTAATATTAGACGTCGGCAAATATTTAGCAACAAAACCGCACGTAAGAGATTCTTTAGTCAGATTTTCTGAAGTAATGTCTGTTCTGCCATACGAAGTGCAGTTTGGATGGCTTCATTCCAACCCTATCAAAAATGCTACCACTTTAAAAACTTTAAACACATTTGTTCCATTAGTGGTAATATATATTCAATTCAATTTTAATTTTAAAAGATCTTTATTGGCATACATCATGTACAAAATCGAAAACAAAAATAACAATATTAACAACTTTTAACTTAACTATTTTTATTGGTATGGTCTGAAGGGGTGGCTGATATCTTCTTCCATTATTAGCCCCTCCCTTCCCACTTCTAGTTTATCCTAATCCCCCCTTATCCCCTTCTCCCCTACTATCTCTTTCTTCATTATATATTTTATTTATTCATTATTTTCCCCTCTCTTGTTATTTTCCCTTTATTTCTTTCTACTTATTTCACTCACTATCTTCATTATTATTTCTCTTCCCTTTCCGTTGTACCCCAGACTCAACCTCCAGTTTTCCCCACTTCCCTCTCTCCCTCACTCCATTCCATTTCCTCATACTCCTTTACCCAGTGGATCAATTTTTCATCAGCCCTCTCACATATTCTACACATTCGTTCTTCCTCATTCAACCAATATTTATTTTCCCCTTTTTCATTCCAACACCTAAACCTCACAATCGTCCTTTTCTCATACATACTTATTCCTGATGTCAAATATTCGCGGATCCATTCTTCATTTATTATCCATCTCTATCTCTTATTATACCTACTGCTTTCAAACTTTTCATCAATGTCTTGCTTTTCTACGTCCTTCATCATTTCTGTGAGTTCACTCACTCCATCCTCTCCTATTAACAATCTCTCCCACCACCTCGACCACTCATCTCTCTCATCCACCTTAGTTCTGCTCTTAATCCATTCATTCACCCATTAATCCTTCCTTTCTTTCATCATTCCTTCTGCATACACTTTTTTTGCCAATCTCCCATTTTCTTCTATCAATCATTTCCTCTCATAATTTATCATTCTTTTCACTCCTTTAATCCATACTTTATATTATTCTAACTCCTGTACTAGGAGTGTTTCTATCCAAGCCTAACATTCTTTTCATGCATCCTATCTGCACCCTCTGTAGCACCTTCCTTTCATCCACCACCCATACCTCTGCCCCATACATCATTATAATGTTTACGCATATGCTCATTATCTTCCTCCTCATCCTTAACGATTCCCCAAACTTTCGCTCTCAGAAACTTTCGGTA
>WYDF02091710.1:0-10868 GCA_009867245.2 Adranes taylori | reverse complement strand
CACAAAAATGAAAAGGGAACTCGGGTACATTTATCGAGAGCCACAAATAATCCTTCAAAGAGCCGCAGGTTGGCCACTCCTGTTATATACCTTTCTGCAATGTCTCAAATTCGCACATTTTGGTCTCCTAATATTACTAACATGTCCCATTTACTTTCTTCCATTCGTTCGCTGACCTTTTTCCTAAACTCGTTCCCTTCCCTATTTACGTAAATCATCATCATCATTATTCTTTTTCCTTGTACACTGATCAATCATCCAGAAGCACCTTTCCATTCCCAACCACCATATTTACTTCCTTTATTTTGTTCCTTACACCAGTAATAATCCCTTAGCTTGCTCTAGATTTATTCTGTTTTCTCTTTGCTGCTTGTTTTTCCAACTGCCTTGACAGTTTCTTTTCCTTCGACAAATCCTTCTTCCAAAAATATTAGTAGATTTGAATTTATTAAAAGAGTTTTTTCTTTAATACAAGAAAAAATACTCAAAGTGCATTCAATACAACAAAAATGAGTGTGATGTAAATTGGAATGAAGTATGCCAATATAAAATCTGTTAATATGTATCGTAATCTAACAATGTTGGATCTATATGTAAGAAAGTCCAATTGTTCGGTTGAATACCGGACATTTCGCAAGATATAATAGCGGTTTTCGTGTCTGCTTGCTCCCGGCCATGTCGCATATGGTCGATTATTATTAACTAATGAAGTAAGTATATTTATTTTCATTCGTTATCTTGGTCAAGGTAATAGTGGAGTACCTTTTTATTAGTCGTAATGAAACGCACTCAACGTCAACAATAAATAATTATATTTGTTGAACGTAAGCTACTTGTTTATTTTAGATTCTTACTTAATAATATTCATGATTTTCTCGATTTCATTGAAAATTGTTTGAAAGATAAGATATATATATTATAAATTAGAAGAATTACGTAAAGCTGTACGTTAATTTTGATAGTTGAAAGAACGAAAGAAACAGTCAATATTATAGAGCTGTTCCAGTAGTAACTTGTTTTTATAACAATAAATTTTTTTATAATTTTTCAATCGATTTAGATCAAATTTGGAACGAATACTTGGCTGTTATATTTGAGATTTCTGAACAATGAAAGTTACCTTTTATCTATTGCGAGAAACAAAAAACTAAAAGTAATAATCAATCATTTTTGCATACGTTGAAATAAATATTCGTAGCATTTTACCCATAATGAGTCAGCTATTTCCAAAGCATGGTTATGAGTTTTAGTGGATAGAAATTGGTTATGAGTTTTAGTGGATAACTCATTAATTCGAACTTTATGAGCCAGTTGTTTGCATCTATGTATATAAGCTCGCATTCAATGCTAGAGAATGATTCCGGATCGGACCTTTACGTTTAAGTTACAAAAGATAGGCCGCAAGATCGACATACCACAAACAAAAGAGCTACGAGTTAACACACCAAGAATTACACAATTCTCCTCCACGGAGAATCTATTGTAAGAGTAGATGCTTTCCTGCTAGCTAGTGGGCACAATTACAAATTCTGGGGGAGGAGATGAAGATATTCCCCATCGAATAAAGAAAGCGAAAGCTGCTTTTGCCCAGCTGCGTCCGATATTGTGGTCCAAAGAATTATCATTAAATCATTAAAAACAAAATTGCGATTGCTGGAGTCGAATGTAAAATCAAAACTTTTCGACGGGTGTGAGACGTGGAAGACAACGGCCAGACTAAATCAACAAATATAAGCAACATTGAACCGCTTTCCGACGCCCGTATAGGAATTCGATTGCCAAACGTAATCTCCTACGAAGAAAATCTGCTGGACAGTCCTCAAAGATGCCCTCTTGTAGGAGTATTAAACAAAATAATACAACGCGCAAGAGTAATGGTAATGAACTGGCAAGATAAAAGAGACATTTGTTACCGATAAAGACCAATGCTTTATCCGACCCATAACACCGATAAAGCAAAACAGGCAAAGATGATAATGTTATATCTAAACCAAAAATTGTGATAGATTATAACGAAACAATGGGAGGTGTTGATCGACTAGATGAACATTTACACGTTTATTCGATTACAAGAAAAAGGGGAAAAATATTGAGGAAGTAGGTGTAACGATAAGTATAAGTGGATTAGTGTTGAAGAAGGCATGGCAAGTTATCTAAAATCAGATTTAGGCATGGGAGAGAAAAGAATTATTGCTAGGTTTAGATATGGGAATGAGGAGGGGTAAAATACATACTGGATGAAAGAGCACGAGAGAATATGTATGGATATATGGAAAGAAAGAATAAAAATGGTTGTACTGGATGAATGAGTGTAAGGGAATAGAATGGAGTGAGAAAGATAAGGAATTGGAGGAAAATTGGTGGGTTCGTTTAGGTGAGGAAGGAAAGGGTTTAGATATTATGAGAATGATCCGGAAAGAAATAATTAAGAAGAGGTAAGGGAAATGGGTAAGTGGAAAAAGGTAGGGAGGTATGAAAGGTGGGGAGATATGAAAGGGAAGGGGGGTTGTGGGGGAGGAGGCTAGGAATGAAATGGGAGCTAAGAACGGAGCATTTATTTTTAATGTTTGTGTTTGAAAATGGCTTGGACAAGTCGAAACGCGTCATAATAAGTGAATAAGGTGATTCCGATGAATAAGGTGATATAAATGGATGTTTATATATATATATATATATGTTTGCGACTAATAGACTTTGACACCGTTTGACCGATCCTTATGGACCTTGGCAGGTATATGTATTTTTTCAGGGAGAAGGTTTTGTGCTATCCACATTGTTGTAACTCGCCACTAGATGGCGCTGCAGTATATCAAGTTCTAGCGATCCAACCGATCGCCATGAAAACTTATATACATAGGTATCTGAGTACAAAGAATAGTTTTATGCTATTTACTTAGTTGTAACTCGTCACTAGATGACCCAGAAGCACGTGGTCGCAGGTCTTGGCAATGGCAGAGTTGGTCGCGGCGAAAGCGCGGTAATCAGGATATGTTGCTGGCCGGGGTAAAGCCGCGGCAATTAGGTCAAATCGCTGGCCGTGACAAAGCCGCGGTAATTAGTCCATGTCGCTGGACGTGTCACAGCCGCAGCAATTAGGCCATGCCGCTGGCCATTGCAAATAAACAATGTTGATGGTCGCAGCAATTTCGTTATGTCGCTGACCGCGACAAAGCTGCGACATTTAGGACATGTCGCTGGCCACCGTAATGCTGTAGGCGCCGTAGGCAAATATGAGGACCAGGTGAGGGCAAAACAATATTTGTCGAGTCCGCTAGTATCAATAATTTTTTTTTATAAATTTGATTATTATTATTATTATTTGTTAAAAAAGTACAAATAAATATTTTCACAGGTGACTAGATGTTATGTTCAAAATATCAATTGGAAAAGGAATATAAGGAAAGTGGATCTACGTGTAAGATTCGAATATTCGGTTCTTTTCTGCAATGTGTATTTTCTATATTCACCATGTAAATAAAAAATTTTATGTTTTGAGTAATTTTGTGTTTTAGTTTATTTTGGCCAAATTTATTTGCCGCTTTTTTCAGTAAAATTGTGCCTTAAGTAGCTGTAAGGGGTAAAGTTGCTTAATTCATCTTCCCTGGTGAATACATAACATTCGACTTTTATCATAGTATTTACTACGTTTACGGCTATGGATTTAAATATTTACATTTGCTTTGGTCTTTAGAAATTTTCTAAATATTCTTAAAGTTTCTTAATTTTTTAAAAGTCTAGATTCGACAATATTGCAAAGAATTCTAGAACGTAAATATATGCACATACCAAAGAAATATGTTCTGTATAGCAATAGAATTTGTTACCTACTACTTAAAATATAATATACAGGAAGCAGTGATCCATGTAAACAAGACACTTGTTACGTTTAACAAAACCGGATCAAATCTAATATTATGCAAGGACTACTTTTAAATTTCTGCCTTAAAATATGTATATTAGAGATCAAAAATATGATAATAAAATTTAACTGAATTACATACATGTAGTAAGCAAGTTTATATTTACTAACGTTCTTTAGCAATAGCACTTTATCCATTCTATTATATACTAAGAGCGTAAGAGCGCATATACTAAAAGCCACCCGTTACAACATGAAAGTTTCGGAAGGATCCTATTTTGTCCCTTCTCGAGTAAAAGACAGCGCCCCCGACAATGTTAAAAATATGCCGTTTTCGGAATTTGAAAGTCGATGAAATCCTCTACAAGATTTATACAAACAATTTTCTGAAAAAAGAATTGCAAAAACGTTATGAAATTTTCAAACAAATCGCAATAAAAATTGTTTATGGTCTATAAATCCAAGAAAATTGCGGTTTACTCCATAAGATTCGTATTTACTAAAAGAAAATTACTAAAACGATTGACAATACTATATAGTAGAAAAAAATTTGGTTCACTGAAGCATGGTATGTCGCTGATGTGAGCGCTTCAAGGTTGATTATCAAATGTTAGAAAAGTAAATTAGATTTTAATAAAATAAAACAAAAATTGTTCAAAATTGTATCAAAGTTTGACTATCATAAAACCTATAGCCCAAATGGACCCACATTTAAGAGTACATGTTAAAATTGATACGATCAAGATTACAATCGGCTGAAATAAAATTCTTTTTTTTATTGAAAATAAGTGGTAAAAATTTCGTTAACGCTTTTTCAGTAAAGAACTAATAATAAATCTCCTGCAAAAAGGAAATTCGTTAAGTCGTAAAACTTCGTAAAAAAATAATAAAACAAATTAAATATCGTTACAAATATTAAAATGCGAAAATATCCTATGCATTTATAAGATAAAGCATGCCGCTAGCTTTCAGTGAATAAACACGTGAGGATATTTTGCATATGTATAAAGGCCTGTATGTTTTTGTATGCGCGTTGGCTGTTGTTTGACACAAATATTTTTCTCACCTCCTGTTAAGTTCAGTTTAATGCTTAATTAATGTCGCCTGTTCTTGTCAACTGGGCCTATTGCCGAAGGAAATTCTTTTATTTATTTTAGATCAGTTATGTCAAGAAACTGTGAAAGGCGACCATGTGCTGACTGCGATGTGCAATTATTAAATGAATGTTTAAAAGCAATCTACATTAACATTTGGAGAGGCAGTAAAAGATACAAGGATTCCAAGAAGAACTTATTGTTTATAAGAAAAAACAATTACACATAACAAAGAACCAGGGAATCCCTCTGTATTTGCAGAGGAAACGCATTTTGTGTATTATATTCTTAAAATGAGAGATTTTGGATTTCCAATAAATTCCTTTGATCGAAGAATGGAATGATTATAAATAGTTATCTCAGCTCTATGAGCAGAACCGTTAAGGTATTTAAAAATAATACGCCAGGACGCGAATAGGTAACTTCATTTTGAAAATGCAACGAAGGACTTTCAGTTCATTTTGCTGCTAACATTAAAATTAACCGTGCAGCAGTTGATGAAGAATGTATTAGAAGGTATATAGCAAACCCTGAATTACCTACCACCTTTTGTTGTGTATAAACCCAGCCAGATTTGGAGCACCTGTGCTGAAGGTGCACCTCAGAGTTGCCGTTATAGTAACGGAGGTACTAGATAGTTTGATGGACCAACTTATACTGAATGGTGTCGTTCGTTATTCGTCCCCGCTTTAAAAAGGCTAGACGGAAAGAAAATTGTCATATGTGACAATTTATCAACTCATACCCCTTGAAAAATTATAAAAAATTATGCAGGAGCATGATTTATCTGCTTACTTCCCAACAGTACACACCTTACACAACCTTACACAATGCCACATTGTTTCATCCACTCAAACAGCATTGAAGGCAAATACTGTCTGACTGGAAAGATTAGGATAATAGTAGATTTTCAACTATTCCGAAATAAATATTTCCTCAACTCCTAAAACAGCTAAAGGACTCTCTTGAACCTGATATAAAATCATATTTGATTTCTGGATTTAGTTCTGACACTTCTCTCAGTGTCAGAAATATTAACTAGCTTCATTCATTCCTAAGGTGACATGGGCGTCATTCAATCGGCGTTTGTGCAATTTCTTGATAATAAAAGAAACGCAATAACGAGAACTACGAAAATTCGTAAGCGATGAAAAATTGATATCTCCCCAGGAAAAAATAACAGTGAAGATGACTTAGCAAAACATTATCTAAGTAGCTCTGAAGAATCGGTTGTTAATCCGCTAGCATCAAAGAGTGGCATGTCTGCTGCAGTAATATCGAAACCTAAAACTACTAAGAAGTACGTCAACCAAGCAGGATTCCAATAATGTATATGATGGAAGCAATATGTTTACGATGACCCGTCGGATTGTAGTTATGCTGACATCATCAATCAAATTCACGACAAGGAAAAAGTAGACGAATTTTTTTGATCGAGTGATGGGGATGCTGTGAAGCCAAAACAATTCACAATATCATTGTTACTGTGCCCATATCATTGTTACTGAGTTGGTCCTAGCCAGTCTGCACGGTGCAGTCAAGCATTCGTTCGTCAGTACAGACACATTTCTGGCATTGTTAAGCACCTGAAGTTCTTTGCTATATTTCCTTTTGGTGTGTTTCTGAACGCAATAGAGAATTGCATATATTTCGGCCTGAAATACTGTTGCAAATCTACCTAAAGGATAGGACATTCTGAATTTCGATCGTTCTCCGTATATCCCTGCTTCCGTATTTCCTGAAGCCTTTGAACCGTCTCTGAACCACAACAGACTCCGGAAAGATAGGAGGGTCTTCTCCCCATAAAGCTGAGTCTATAATGACCTCATAGTTTCTGTGTATATTGTAGACGGGAGATATTCAGTCCGACTTCATTTCAAGTATTTCATCCCCTGTAATCTTGTTGTCTATTTTCTTTGCCAAATTCGGTCAATTAGTTTATAGCCGATGGAGAACCGCTTCCGCCTCTGCTTGTATGATCAATTATAGTGGAGGAAGATCTAGCAGCATCTCAACCGCCGCCTTAGGAGTTGCTTTCATAGCTCCTGTTTTAGCAAGGCATGTCGTTCTCTGTATGGAGGACAGTTTCTGCCTTGTCTTGGCCTGGAATGTCTTTTCCCACCACACAAGTGCTCCGTAAGTTATGGATGGCCTAATAACCGACTTGTATAGCCAGTACACTAAGCAAGGTTTCAGCCCCCATGCTTTTCCGTACATACGTCTTATAACTGCGAAAGTTATAACCGTTTTGTCTATTGTTCTATCAATTTGCAGGTTCCAAATAAGTTTGAAATCAAGTATGACTCCAAGGTACTTTACATCGCCCGGCAGCGATATTTGTGTCCCATGAAGTTCTAGACTTCCTAAGCCGTCTAGATTTCTTCTTCAGGTTAACGTTACAACCAAAGTTTGCTGAGGACTAATGTTCAAGCATCTATTTGTTGTCCATTATGCAACCACGTTAAGTGTTCCTTGCATAAAGTCCCTAAGAGTTGAATTGAATTTTCCTTGAGTTATAATTACAATGTGATACGAATACCCAATGGTATAAATGTCTTGCTGTTCCAAACTGTGCAATAGCTCGTCAACTACAAGGCACCACAATACGGTTACTCTGCACTAACATTTATCAAATGACTTGTTTATCATAATTTGTATTAATTGGAGTTTTAACCTATTTTATATAATAATCAATATCTCCTAATGTTAATAAAATTTTCTTGTTCTGAAAATCTACTTCTAGTTTTGTATGAAAATGAAAATTGGAAGAAAGTACTAAAAAATAGTGCAAAGTTTTACGGCAAACTAGTTATTTGTCTAATGTCTTGACCACAAAACATAAACAGCAATGTGGCATTTTCCACAATGTAGCAATAACATTTCCTCAACTTCTATGTTTTGTTTTGAATTTCACCAACTAGTTGGTCCCTGTCTAGTGCCGAAAAGAGATTATTGTTTTAATGTTCATACGTACTCAAATAAAATTTGGGTAAGTTTACTTCTAGATGAACGGAAATATAATTTGAAACAAATAAGTCTTTCTTCTAAGTCAGTTTCGGCGAATATCTAATGCTGTGATTTAAATCCAGTGCGTATATCATATTTGAATAAATTCTGTCTTATACTTTCATTATTCCGTTATGCATGGTTTATTTTGATTAGCCATTAAAATGGACTATTAATATGACATGACTATTTTATAGCATCTAAATGACTTAAGCAAACTCACCGATTATCAAAGGTACTATGCAGATATTAATTTACAATTTAATTTTACTGATTTAACTGTATATAAGGAAACAACTTCAACTGACAATTACTTAATAGAGAACGGTTATACTTTACGCATTTGTTGAGAGTACTTTTCATATGCCCTACACAACACAATTACGTAACAATTATTTACATTTAATGACAAAAACCTGAAACATCAGTCTTTATTTGCTTTTTTTTAATTTATAAATCAATATATTTAAAAGTAGTGATGGGTTAAGTTTTGTAAAATCTGTCTTCTGTTAAAATATTATAGATCTAAGAGGGAGAAGTTCTTTACATAACTAGGGGACTTCGGAGCTAGACGGGGTACAGGAGTAAGTCGGGGTACCAATTATTACCGGAAAGCTAGTGCTACCATCTCTCGGGCGAGGCTGAACGTTAAAGAACACGTGCTGTTGGTTTGAGCGCTCGCTGTTATGTCAGTTGGCGTCAGTCGATCAAAGCGTGCATACTGGTGTGAATTCTACAAGCGTTTCTTTTGTTCTGTGACTTTTAATTGGCGAGTAACGGTAAGTAATTGAAAATATTTATTCAAACAACGCATCGTAGGTTAAAAAGTATTTATTAAAGTATGTATTTCCGTGAAAATATTTCTAGTTGCCACGATACTTTTATAAACAAAAAATGGCCTAACTTATAATTGCATTTCGGGGCAAGATGGTACCCCGTTTTGCCCCAATATACCATATGATTTTATTTTAGAATTTACTTAACTCAAATTATTGTTATTTCGGGGAAAATATGTGTAGAATATATTTTATGCGAGTGAGACAGGGTGCCCAAATCGCCAGATGCATAATGTTTAATTGATATTTTCTTTTATTCTAGAAAATGGTTCGTAACTATCAGAGAAAGACTGATAGTGGAAAATGGTCTCCAGAGGGCATGAGAAATGCAATCGAAGCTGTTGTGACTGGTCAAATGGGTTACTATGCGGCATCAAAATCTTTCAATGTGCCTTAAACTACTCTAGAGAGGAACATGAAGCAGCGTCGACAGACTTCCAATGAGCTAACATTTTAAGTAAGTCAATCTTTAGGGCTTAAGTCCACTACGTTTACTAAAAATGAAGAGGAGCAACTCGTTTCATACCTAAAGAAAATGGAGGAGAGATTATTTGGATTGACTAAACTTGAACTAAAAAGGTGGCTTACCAGTGGGCCACAAGACTGGGGAAACAACACTCGTTTTCCAAAGATAAAGAAATGGTGGGTAACGACTGGGTAAATCTATTCCATTTACGTCATTCAACTTTGTCCATTAGGCAACCAGAGAATACAAGCGCTACTCGTGCAATGGGTTTCGACCGTGTAGCGGTAAATAAATTTTTTGAGCTCTTATGACAAGTCGGTGCGTTGACTTCAACTGAAAGGGGAATTATTGTAACAGTTGAAGTATGCTTTAATGCGGCATACTATATCTATTATTTAATGTCACCGCGAATTAGTGAACACTTGCGCTTTGCAGATAGGCGGTATGAAGTAGAAAGGGGTAGCGAGTTTTAAGGCGTTTGGAGCGCGTACTGAGCGAAGTTGGGTTAAGCCGGAGCCGTGCTGACTCTAGATACGAGATGCTTTTTGACACAGGACGCCCGAGTGGGAAAAGAAAAAGAAATGAAATGGAGTTTTTAATCGGAAGAAATGAGAAGGTAACATGTACCGGACAGTAGTTAGATGGTAGTTTCAGAAAGCCAGGTTTTTTTTTCATTGCGGAGCTCAATTGATGTTAAAATTTTTACTTAAAACATAAATCTAAAAGGAGTATACTGTTGTTCGGAATGTCTGCAGTGCAAATGTAAGTAATATCATTTTTTTTAATTTGAAAATCTAGTTTGAAAATCTCAAACGCATTTATTTTTTTAAATAATTTTATTAACTATTAAAGTAATTTTTATTCTAACTGCAAGTTTTCATGTTTCAATATTCAATAAGTTGCGCAGAAAGCATAATTAACTCTTTTTATGGCTAATAAATTTTACATTACTGGCTATGGAGAGGCTATTACTGGCTATGGGCAAGAACTAACTTGCCCCCTCGGACGCTAGCACTCCTAGCTACGCCTCTGTGTTATGCTAGCTGTAGAAAATGGCTGTCAAATTGACAGAACCAGTTTCCCTACCTGAATTATAAGTCTGAAATAAATTAGTATCTAAAATATAGCAAAATATAGTATCTAAAATATAGCATACATTAGTATATAAAAGATCTCAAATATGCAGCTCAAATACGCTGCATCTCAATGCAGCTTTCCTCCTCCATTGTCGAATGTTGAATTTGCGTAGACACATATTTGGATACATTATCCATCTATCACTTACGTAGACAACCTATGAGATGAATACTTTCTGGTTTGGTATTCAATACCTTTTTCGGTATACTCGTGTCATGCATCCTCTCAACGTGTCCGAGTCGCCACAATCGGCCAGTTTTAATGTCATTGACGATTGACGGCGTCTTAGGCAGGTCTTTCCGTTTCGCATTGGTTCCAAAAATTTTCCTTAAGATTTTGCGTTACCATTCTTCTAGGCGCGTTTCATTTGCCTTTGTTAATATTCATGTTTCTGAGCCGTGTGTTACTGCTGGTTTGATGATTGTAGAATACACTTTCACTTTTTGGTATTTGGATATTAATGATGACCT
>WYDF02091699.1:0-10868 GCA_009867245.2 Adranes taylori | reverse complement strand
TTTACTCGGCAGAGTTCATAAGAATGTGTCTCAAGAGTTCATTATGTTGTTCGTACTAGGAAGTAAACAAGGATGGGGACTGCGTAAACCCATTCATAAACCTCAAAAGAAAAGAATAAATTCAACCGTTTTTTAAGAAATTTGGTGTGGAGGAATTTGAATTTTGTCCATTTTACAATTATGTTGACGAGAACTGCATTAGAACCAACATAAAGTCGTGCAAAACAGTTTGTTCTACCGTTCTAGGCATACAAACAACCAACTTCAATTTGATACCGGATTATCATTAATTACATTAACTAACGCTTGCAATGAGCAATTCTCTAATAATTCATCAATTCCATGAGTAATCGGCTAATATAATATATAAATTGACTAATCAAATCTAATTCAATTCTTCAATACAATATACCAATTAATAAATTAGTTTAGTAATAATGACTAAATAATAAATAATATTAATAAATTCATAGTATAGAGGTTGAATACGTTTAAAATAAAATCCAAATCCCGATAACAAGACGTGAGAAAAATATAATTGTCAAACAAAAGCCTACCCGCATAGAAAAACATATAGATACTCATTCATACGCAAAATTTCCTCACGTGTTTATTTTGAAAAGATAAACACGCTGTAACATCTTTTCCCGAAAGCTAGCGGCATCTTTATCTTATAAATGTGTGTGTGCACACGTATAGAATATTTGAGTATCAGGAGATTTTTGTTATAAATGCTTTTATTATTATTAGTATCAGTTCTACGACTTAACGTACTTTTGCGGAGGTGGTTTTATTATTTTTACTAGAAAAAGCCGAATTTAATTTTTCCACCACTCGTTTTCAAATAAGTCGTTAAGCTTTGCACCCTTTCGGTACTTTACACAATTTTGCTTGGATATAAGTTCAACGCATTTGAGCAGAAGGCGTTTTAATGCAGTGCTTCTAAGATTTTGGTGGAGCAGGATTGCTACTACTACCGCTTACATTACACCTTCCACCACTTATGCTTTCATCAACAAAATAGAGCAATTTTGATCCTTAACGGATCAAAAAGAACTTTTGGATTGGTCGAAGACCTAGACTACCTAAAACTTTGTAGCAGAAACTTCTAGACTACAAGATAAGCCACACCTATCTTGTAACCGAGTCATGCAAAGTGCCGCTGGCCAGCCGATCCATAAGGAGCAGCTTCTTCCCAGAAAATTCCGCATAAAAGGAACCGCTCAATCTAGTGTACCTCAGACGCATTTTAGGTCTTACTCTAGCTGTTGACGAGTAAGCAAATTCGCACGCATCGCTAGCTTAAGCCACCATCAAATGATCAACCTTATTCCTATAGGGCGAGTAATAATCGCACTCTGGAATCTGATTTTGGTCAAGTAAACGTTACCAACAAATTACGTATTTAAAATTTTAAAAATCAACTCAAATTAATAGTAATTCTAAGAACATCAGGTCAAATATACATAGATAATTGCATTCATAATTTTCTGCTGAATCTCGTCTCTTAACATCATCTAATCTTCAATTCTTCTCTTTTACAATTTTTCATACCCCTTCCTTGTATCGACATCTTGATTGAGGAAAAGAGGTGGACGACAGCAGAGAAAGACGGATGTCAAACGACAAGCACATATCAACGGAGATGCCAGAGATCAAACCTCAGAAAGACCGATCAAGCTACGTTGCTCTCACACACAACGGATGTTGACTATATACCTGCTCCAACCTCATCAATAAAGCAGCAAGAAGAAGAGTCTACAACACCCCCCGCTTCACCTCTACCACATACAGGTCCATTCGATGTGCCATTACCCCTACAACTCGGGAAGGGATGGTTCTATAAAGTAATGCGAGAAGAGCATCATGTTATTACTTCGGCGACAGCTAATAAATCCGACATCACCACAAATTCATTTTCTACGTCATAAAGTTTCATTGCATCTTCAATAATATAGCTCACCGTTTTCTAATCTTCATAAAGTCCACTGGCTGGATCAACTTGCAACATCTGCGCTAAACATTCGACATCCCATTCTGCTGACGCTCTGGAGAAGCTGACGAAAAATAAAGAGCCAATCAGATGATAAATTAATAACACAAATCACTTTATCTTTATTTCAATGTTTTTACTTGCTATATTGTCAGTGGAAAATGGTATGGAACAATATTTGATGTTATAAATATTAGAGAACAATAACCCAAACTATTTAAACATGTTATTGCGTACATCATTATAATAATTAAGAACAGCGAATTTTAACCCAACCCTGTGTAATCTCAAACATGTGCATATTTTATGTTACAAATAGAAAGAATAAAATATTAAAAATCAGTATAGCAGGTTCGATCCTGCTTTGCTAAGAATAATTCTGTAACACGTATAATAATTAAACACTTTGAAATTTGAATGTTTATAAGAACAAAGTGTTTTTTATTATTTGTAAAATTCTTCGATTGCTCGACTATTTTTATGTTATTACAATGTAATTGGATTTGATGACAAATAAGTAAGAGAAGATATTTAAACTAAACTAACTGATTTTTGTAAAAACAAACTCATCGGGTTTCCCGCATAAATCAGTAGTTTGAGTCATATTGAGGGGAAAACAATGTTCCTTCATATATGTTCCTTCATAAATATCATAATCTGCTGAAAATAAATACTGTTTGGATGAAAACATTAGATCATGTCGTATAGCTACATCGTTTAAATCTACATTTATATAGATCAGGGGTGGGCACATCTTTTATCTGACAGGATTAAAATTGATACTGGGTCACATGAAAAAAATCCCTTCTAAACTGTTTCTTAAGTTACGAAGTGATTTTACAAGTTTTAAATGCCGAATGTGTTACACCAGCATAAACGTTTATGTAATTCAAAAACAAAAATTTTTATGTTTCATATACCATATAGATATGTAATATCTATAGGTATATGAAAGATATAGGATGCATGTTTTGAAATTTTTTTCTATTTCACCTTAGTACGTCTCTGATATTGCAATTACTGAAATCCGTTAATACGCAAGGAACTTTTTTTTAATTTTTCATATAAAAAGGTTTCAGTAAACAAATCTCTTGATGAAAAAAATAAAAGGGTCGATTTTTCGGTGTTTGTAGAATGTACAAGCATTTCTCCTTCCCTACGGGACCGAGCTGGATGAAGTTTGGTTTTTCCATTTTTTGTTTATAAATCCAATATGGTAGACAGAAGCCATTTTTTTTGTTCAGAAATTTGGTATTCAAACAAGGACGCTGAAATTTTGCACACCCATAAGTTCCTTGTATTATGCCTCGAATAAAAAAAGCCCATGTTGGCAACTTGTATAGAAAGCGGTGTTGCCGATTGAAATTTAACAAACATTTAAAAATATCTCAGGAACAATAAAAGATACGACATTCGAATAAACTTTATTGTATAGGCTACATACAGACACTACGATTTTGTTTGAAACATTTTTTTCTAACATCACAATTTAACATATATACAGGGTGTTTTTTTTGCAAACTTCAAATCAAATTAGATCAAATCAGATAAAATCAGATCAAATCACTTCAAATCAGATCAACTTGGTTCAAATCTCATCATATCTGATCAAATCAGATCAAAGCAGATCAAAGCAGATCAAACCAGATCAAATCAGATCAAATCAGATCAAATTATATCATATCAGATCAAATCAGTTCAAAGTAGATCAAATCATATCAAATCAGTGGAAATCAGTTCGAATCAGTACAAATATGTTCAAATCAGATCAAAAGAAAACAAATCATATCAAATTAGATCAAATTAGATCAAATTAGATCAAATCAGTTCAAATCAATTCAAATCAGTTCAAATCAGATCAAAGCAGATCAAATCAGATCAAATCAAATCAGTTCATGCGCAGATTAAACAACTGATAAAACTATAGTACGCAAGGCGTCAGCCTTGCACGGCAGACTGCTATTTTAGAAATTAGTCAAAAAAAGATTGGGAGACTAGGTAAATACTGGGAAAGAGTGAGCTAAGAGGCAAGTACGGGAAATTAAATTTACAAGTTATGAGATGATAGTCAAAATTAATAGGTTCAACTTTTGTTTTATGCCAGATATAACAAAACATAGGACTTGAAAGATGGGGTGGCGATCACGTCCAGGAATTTTTTTACAAGGTAGTTGATTGTATCCGCTAAGAATGGGAATGAATGGAGGGAAAGTGTAGGAAGGAAGGATTAGTAGGAAAAAATTGGGTGGGATATGAAAGGGAAAATAAAAGGGGGTAGAGACAATGAATGAGCGCGTATTGGATGAAATAATTGTGGAAGAGGTAATGAGAGATAGAAAAAATAAAAAAAATTGGAGGAGCAGCTAGGATGCCTGTAGATGTTTGGAAATTAAATGTCTGACTGAGAATGGTATAACTGCGTTAGTGAGGGGGATGAACAAAATATGGAAAGGAGAGGAGAATGTGCATGAGGACTCGAAAAAATATTAAATTGTACTGGTGTATAAGAGGGGAAATACATTGTATGTGGATAGTTATAGGTGTCTTACGATTATGGATGGATTATTATGTAGAATATATGCGAGGGTGATAAATAGGAGATTGGGAAAGAACATTAAAGAAAAGGGAATACCGTCAGATATGTAGAATGGGTTTGTCAAGGGGAAGGGAACAGTAGATAACATTGTTACACTAAATTTCGTAATAACCCAGGCGATCGCAGTAAAAAAGAAAATGTATCTGTTATTTGTTTATCTAAAAGCAGCATTTGACAGGATTGTGAGAGAGAAATTGTGGGAGAGAATGGAGAAAGTAGGAATTTCGAAAGTGATGGTAAGAATGATAAAGGGATTGTATGAGGGAACAAGAGTTAGGATGAGAGTGAATGGCAATGTATCGAAATGCTATGAGGCAAAAAGAGGTGTAAGGCAGGGATGTCGTCTAAGCGCCAGCTTGTTAAATATATACTTATCGGATTTAGAAACTGTATTAAGTAAAGGGCAAGCTGGTGGGTTGATGGTCGGAAGGAGAAAAGTGTGGTCTCTATCATATGCTGATGATATTGTATATAGGTCGGATAGAAGGGAAAAGATGAATGAAATAATTGAAAGGGTGAAGAGGTATTTAGATAAAAGGGGGTTGGAAGTGAATGTAGAGAAAACTAAAGTTACGGTGTGTAAGAAAGGAGGGATAGAATCTAGAAAGGATGTATTTAAAGTAGGGGGTATATGCATAGAGAAAGTAAAGTATTATAAGTATTTAGGTGTCATTTTGGCGCAAAATGGGTCAAGTAATGAACATGTTAAAATGATTGCTCAGAAGGTAAGGGGGGCTATAGGAAGAATGAGGTTGATATGGGAAAGAAATGGAAGTATGCGTGAATAACATAATGATGTATGGAGCAGAGGTGTGGGTGGTGGAAGAAAGGGAGATGACAGAGAGTGCAGGTTGGATGTTTGAAAAGGATGCTGGGATTAGATAGGAATACATCGACTGATATAGTTCTTCCATGATAAATGGAGTGAAAAAGATAGTTAATTTTGAGAGGAAGATATTGAATGATGAAGAGAGCAGGTTACTGAAGGAGGTGCATATGGAAGGAATGATGGGGAAGGGAAGTAAAATAAGGGTGAATGGATGAGTAAAGAAATGTGAATAAGAGGATTGGATGGTCGACGAATAAATGATTTGAGAAGATAATGGAAAGTAAGGAAGCGGTGAATGAAGTAATTGAAAGGATGAGGGATGTGGAAAGACAGAAAATTGATGGGAGGTTAGGTGCTAGTAGGTATAACAGTAAATATACATGGATAAGAAGAGAGGAAGGGATAGCTGAATATTTGAGATCGGGTTTGAACATGGGGGATCAAAAAATTATTGCTAGGTTTAGATGTGAGAATGAAGAGGATGAGAACAAACATTGGATACATGAGTGAGACAAAGTGTAGGATATGTGATAGGAAAGAGGAAACATGGAGCCATTGGTTACAAGAATGTGAAGGGATTGAGTAGAATGATAATGAAAAAGAATTAGGAGAACATTGGAGAGTAAGTTTGGTAAGGAGGGAAAATGGTTAGAGATAATAAAAAAAATCAAAATGGAAATATGTATATAAAAAGAAGTAAGAGGAAAAAGAATGGGAAGAAGGACAGAAGGACAGAAAAATAAAAAAGAAAGGGAAAAGTAAGAGTATGATTCGGTGGAAGTGTGTAAGGAGCTTGATAATAGGTGAGTAAAAGAGAGAGAGAGAGTGGTAAAGATAAGGTAGATAGGAAAAGGGATGAAAAAGGGAAGTAAGTACGGCAGTGAGGGTAGTTGACATTGGGAGGAGGAGATATTAGAGGAGATGAAGAGATAGAGAATAAAAGAAGCTGTATTGAATAAAGGAAACAGTAGCCTTACCTTCTTCCAGGATGGAGATTGCATTTTTTGCAACATACAAAGAATTAGGAAGAATGCAAATTTATAGAAGTATTTAGAGTTACTATTAAATTTTGTTATTATTTTAATATTGTGTTTATCTTTACAATTGTTTGATTTTGTTATTATTTTATGCCAATAAAGGTTATATCTATCTATCTAGAATCTCACTGTGCACAAAATTCTGTTTATCTGATATAAAGATTTGTATGAGAATGCAACTCTGTTCTTGTATGGGTAAACAGTTAGTTGTCAAGAAACAAAATGAATTTAAAAAAAGACGTGTATCTACACAATTTTAGAGTAAGATTTCATAATATATAAGCAAGAGTAAGGAGTGGATTTAGAGAAGAGTTTAATTACTCCAATCTAGTCAAAATTTCACACATTTACAGAATAGAAATATTTAGGTCCAGTTGATGTGTGGTGAGTTTGAGTCCCGCCTTAATAATAGTTTATATCCGAACTCAGAAAGCCCAACTTTTTATAAAGGATCTATTATTACAATGTAAAAAATATGCAATGTCGCACCACAAACTTTTTGCTCATGGCAATTTTTTATTTGCTGAAAATCGGTTCAATTACTCAAATCACCAAAATCAAAATCTCTTAGTGTTATATTTAAAAGATCTAAATGCAAAACTAATCTCCACAATTAGTCAAAGTCACATTGTACTTCATTGTGTTGTACATAAAAAAAAGTTGATTTAATAAAATTTAAAAAAATTATCTACGGGAAAATTTTTTGGCCTTTCCTAATAAAATTGTTGATGAAAATTGAGGAAATATTCACCAATAGTTATGCTAATTAAGTTTCTTGTTCCCAATTCTAAAGCAAAACTTCCATTCTCTGTTTCATTTGGCTTCAAAAATAACTCTCTCCATTTTTGAATTCTGAAACTAGCATTCTCCAACATTTGAAATTAATATTGAATACATTGATTTTCTGATTAAAATATTATTCATTATTTATAAGCCTGGTTCGGCATTTCGCAATTCTTAGAAAGAGGACAATATCAGTTTTGCATTTAGACCCTTCATATATTCTCCAAGGTTTAAAAACAGTCAAAACAAGAGACAAAGTTATTTAAAATAATACTTACACTTCTTTTCCAGGCCAAATTACTCCAAAATTTAATCGTCCGATTTTGACACATCCTATATTACTTGACAATTAAAATAGATTTCTATACAGAAACTTTAAATCTGCAAATATACACAGAAACTAAGAAGTCATCATAGACTCAGGTGTGTGGACAGAAGACCCTCCTATCTCTCCGGAATCTGCGCTAGTGTTGTTGACAGACGGTTCAAAGGCTTCTGGAAATACAGGAGCAGGAATATACGGAGAAATGCAAAATGTACTGCCCTTTAGGCAGATTTGCCACTCTTTCAGGCCGAAATAAATGCAATCCTCCATAGCGTACAGGAAAACGTAAAAAGGAAATACAACAAACAAAAGATTTTTATAGTAATCGACAGCGAGGTGGCACTTCAGGCGTTTAACAACGCCAGAAACGTATCTGGACTGGCTACAACCAACGCAGTTACAGTAATATGGGCAGTTTACACTGCATCAGGGCACAGGTACAAAATGGATTGGCGTGACTAAACAATCAAGAAAAGTACAGTAAGCCGTAGTGCTATGGAGCGGTATTCCGCAGAGAGCCCTTGGCGATAATAATAATATAGAAACGTTTTTGCAATATCTCCAAAACCGTAGCAGATTCAAATACATTTTGTCAGGAAATTAGGTGGCGGCATATGAGGATAGGGAATCTCCAGGTTTATACTCTCTTCACCACCTTAAATGCAAGGATCCTGCTAGGCACAGGGTTTATAGTTAAGAATGGCATAAAACATTCAGTATTAAACTTTGAGGCAGTGAATGAAAGGATTTGCGGGATGAGATTAAAGGATCAATTCTTTAATATCTCAATGATAAATGTCCCAACAAGTCGGAGGAAGACAAGGATGATTTACTCGGCCCTTAGAGATGTTACGACGGTCTTCCAAATTGTGAGATAAAGCTAGTCTTGAGGAACTGGAATTCAAAAGTGGGAAAAGCAGAAGAATTTAGACCGACAACAGAAAAACATAGTAAACCTCTAGCGTGGTATCTAGCGATTACGGAGTAAGACTTATGGATTTTGCTATTACGAGAAATTTAAGTAGCACGCTTTTTCCTCGCAAAGAGATATGCAAGGAACATGGATCTCTTTTGTAGAACACGCAACCATGCAACCACATTGCAACTAGATGGTAGAACACGCAATCACAATGAGCACATAGTCATAGACAGCAGGCATGTGCCGGATATACAGGATGTAAGAAGCTTCCGAGGAGCGCAATGTGGTTCGATACATTTTATGGTGAGAGCAAGGTATTGCCAGAAGTTAGCAGCAAAGCCAAGAGGAGGAATGCGGTACGATGTAGATAAATTGAAAACAGATTCGATAAAGGAAAGATTTAAGGAAAAGTTAGAGGAAAACCTATGAGTGGAAATAAGGGATCATAGCGTAGAAGAGAGACGGAGTACTCTAAAGAGAGCATTGAATTCAGCCGCGGGGGAGGTTCAGGAAGTTTTGGGCAGAAGGAAACCAAAACAGAGAGGTGATTGGTTTGACGAAAAATGTGAAATAGTAGTAAAGGAGAAAATCGATCCTAGGATGAAAGTTATAGAAAAGAACAAGAACTACAAGATAAGTATATGATACCCTAAGAAAGAACGTTAAAATATTATGTAGAAGAAAGAAAAAACAAAGAGAAGGAGAGACTAAAGCTAGTGCAAGAAGATTTTGAGACGGAGAAGCATAAAATTCTTTAAAAAAATAGGTGAACTAAAAGCAGGTTTTATGCTGATGGAGGAAAATCTAAGAAAGGAGATGAGGGATAATGAGGATTGCCATCCGAAAAAGAGGACATTGAAGAAATAATAGAGGCATTAAAAACGCAAGGCACCAAGAATTGATGGGATTCAGGCGGAACTTTTTAAATGTGAGATGACCTACTGACAGAGCAATTGCACAGATTAATCCAGGAAGTATGGATGAATAAAAAGATACCAGAGGAATGGAGCAAAGAAATTATATCCACAAGGAAGGAGATAAACTGGAATGCAAGAACTATACATGAATAGCGCTGTCCTCAGTAGCCAATAAAGTATTTTCCACCGCTATTTTCAAGAGACCAATTATTCAGTCGGAAAAGATTATAGGAGAATATCAATGCGGTTTCAGGCCGAGAAGATCCACTACAGATCATATTCTTATATGTAGACCAATACTAGAAAAAGCATATGAATTGAATGTAGATCTACACAATGTGTTAGTAGACTTTAAATAATCCTACGACAGTATTAATCGAGTCGAAGTATTCTCAGACTTACGAACTCTAGGGGTTTCGTTGTCGGATGGCTTTCCCATTGGAATAGGATTAAGGCAGGGGGATCGGTTGTCACCAAGGATATTCAACCTGTGCTTAAAGAAAGCAGTTGGGCCATTAGAACAAAGCCTGGTCTGAAGGCACGTTGTATAATAGATTGAGCTAGCATGTAGCATATGAAAATGATGTGCTCTTAATGACAAGGTCTATAGCGGCATTAGGAGGACCCCTTAACAAATTTGACCCCTGGCTGCCAAAAGACAAGATCTGGAAATAAGCCGAGAAAACACAAAATATATGCGAACATCCAGACATCAGAGACAAGGAGAAGAGCAAATTCTAACCCAAAACTATTGTGATAAGTTTAAGTACCTGAGATCAATAGTGGCAGAAAATAGTGACATCAGCGTCAAATTTAAGGAAAGGATAGCAGTAGGAAACATGTATTTATGCAGTAGAGAAAGCCTTGCGCTTTCAAAACCTAGCCCGAGTTGCAGAGATCACAATATATAAAACAATATATAAACCATTGGCACTATACGCCAGCGAAACGTGAGTACCGACAAAAGTTAGTGAGACGATATCAGGAATCTGGGAAAGAAAGTTTCGATTATTAAGACAGGGCGATTAAGATAGCTAGGACACGTGGAAAGAATGCCGCAGGAGAGGTTTCCTAGGAGAGCTCTGTACGGAAAGCCGGATGGGGCAAGAATTCGAGGAAAGTCCCGCATTACATGGCTAGATGATGTAGAAGAAGACCTGCGCCGAGCAGGCGTCCGAAGATGCGAGGCTAAAAGCTACGGTGACGCAAAAAGTGGAAAACTCTTATTGATGAGGTTCAAGATGAGGTTCACTTAGGACTGTAGTACCAGGAGAAAAAGAAGAAAAATGTTTTTGTGTACACGTCAAATAATTTGTAAAATGAAGATTTGACTAAATGCAAGGTGTTTTCAAAAATGTTACGGTTCTAAATAACTTCACAACAGATTGGTCGGCGCGAGAGTGGTTATCAATACACGAGTTGAAAGAGCAAAGCTGGTCAAGAAAACAGCAATTATAGATATTGACCGA